>MU161198.1:28438-49617 GCA_015888305.1 Antheraea pernyi | reverse complement strand
CTTAAGGATCGTAGTATGATGTTAGATACACTATATCCTACCTTCTTTCTTATTTTTGAAGTTATACTTCTTTTGGCGCGTTAGGGAAAAATGACGAGAGTAAAATTTTACCCTGAAGTTAGCTATAGTCAACCTTTTATTTTTTCAAAAAAAACTTACCTACTAAAGTAATAAATGTTCACATTCTTATTTAACGTGTAATAAGTTTATAAATAAATGATAGATTTTTACTTTGTTACGCCAAAGAAGTATAACTTCTAACGCGTGTACATAAGTACACACATACTTTTGTTTAAATAAGAAAGAAAATATATTTATTGTAACAAATACACGGACAATATAATTGTGAAAAATAGAGTTACAACGATATAATAACATGCAATTGCTACAATGGCGCACAATTCAGTCTTTACAAGTGACCCCAGCGCTGATTTTCAATGATGGCCAAGTTGGTTTAAACATAATAATAATAATAACACTATAATAATAAGAACATAATAACACTATAAATCTAAAGTACATAAATGTATGTTTGAAAAGTAGATATATAATATACTAGCCTCTGCCCGCGACTTCGTTCGCGTGGAATAGTTACTTTGCTACGCTACACGCAGCGGAAGCTCTCAAGAGGAAAAAAAAAGTGCGTGCGTACAAAGTACACATGTCAGAAGTGAAACTTCTTTGGCGAACTAATTTATAAGTCTTGTTTATATTTATACAAATCTAAAACTTTAGATTTCCGAGACTTGAAAAATAGATGAAAAATCTGCGTTTACTGCAAATGACGTCACTTCCGTTGCATACATCCGTGACGTTACATCTGTAAAAATTTTACCCTCATGCGCCTAAAGAAGTTTCACTTCAAAAACCCCGATTTTTAAACATTCTTCATCGGTGCTCCGCTGCTATTGGTCTTAGCGTGATGATATATAGCCTATAACCATGCTCGATAAATGAGCTATATAATATTGAAATCATTTTACAAATCGGACCAGTAGTTACTGAGATTAGCCCCTACAACGTCACAAGCTCACAAACTCACAAACTTTACCTCTTTATAATATTAGTGTAGAAGTATAGATAGGCTATAAAATGCAAAAACTTTATTCAAATCTGACCGATATTTCCAGAACGCTTTCAAACTAACAAACTAAAAGACAAATTATCTTGTTAAAACAATTTTAATAAATATATACTTTATTTTACCTTGATTAAGCGAAAATTTAAGCAAACATATGTAATGAGTGAGTTGATATATTAATCAAAGTTTTAATTAGAAAAATAAATAACTTTTTTTTGTGTTAAATTATTCACAGCATGTAGAGTGTAATTATGATTTGAAATTTAATTACAGAGTGATAATACGAGTAGCGATTAATACAGTATCTTTTTTATTCGATTACATTGAATCGAACTGTGTTTATAAATTAAGAATTAATTGATATTATCCGATGTTAATATTTATATAAAATTATTATCGAATAATGTGTATGATAAACGCATATCTTGTGGATATTATTTGACATTTTGGATAATTTAAATTACCTTGAAAATGTGAACATATAACATTTTTTTTAAAATTAAATATAAAAATAGTCATTCATACATAATTTTATATCTATGTTGTCTTAAAAGCTGTAGTATAAGAGCAATACCATTTATTTGAATTCTTTTGAAAGAGATATAATTTATTACTTAGGGAACTCACCTATATGGTAGTCGCCATTATGCAGTGCAGTCACTTTGATGTGCTACAATAAAAAAAAGTGTGTGTACACTTATGTACACGCGTTAGAAGTTATACTTCTTTGGCGTAACGAGATAAAAATCTTTTCAACAATTTTATCTTTCGCCTTATTCTACGTTTGTAGAAAAAACGACACTAACAATAAAAAAAGTTGACTATAGCTAACATCAGGGTGTCGGTTTTCCATGACGGTATGCGCACGCATCGTAATAACTTCAGGGTGTCGATTTTTTGTGACGGTGTGCGGTCGCATTGTAAAAAATTGTTCTCACCATTTCTCCCTAACGCGCCGAAGTAAAATTAAAAAAAAAAACAAGAAGCTTCTTTTATTTACGAGCGAGACCGGCGGCCGTTATCCCGCCTTTATAATAAAAAAAACCTTACAAATTTTATACCTAAACATTACACATGAATCACTTTATCAACTAGTGAAAACATGGAAATCTGTGGCAGAGGAGCTTTTTTATAATACTTCGTAGACACATGGCCCTTATCTAAAAATATATATAATAACCTTCATATATAAATTCAATCGCACATATTTTTTCGTTTATAACCATTTAAATATTTTTTTTATTGTAGCACGCCAAAATGTCTGCACTGTGCCTGATGGTAAGCACAGTACAATCCAAAAACAATGGCGACCACCGAATGACATACTATCCATCGCCGGTCGCCGCTGCCATGCCGGCCTGCGAATAGCTGGATATGCACAAGCTGATCCCGAAACGCGACCCGCAGAAGCAAATCACTATGATGGGCTTTTTCGCCATATACATGGTGGTTGCGACCCAGTCGGGCTGTAAAACCCTACCACCCCGCTTTAGCCATTGTCTCGTTCGTTATTCAACAGGGTGCACCACGTGCATGGGAGGTTGGCTTGGATATCTCAAGTCATATTACGTATATGTCACACATAAGACAAATCTATGGACACAAATATATTAAAATCTATTATATGATTTAGTGTACACAGAGTGCCTCAAAAAATAGATATAGTTTGTAGTAATATTCATACATACATATATAAACATTACCCTCCCTTTGTATAGTCCAATAAAAATAAAGACATTTAGAATTACTAACAATTATTTTCTAATATAGCCTTTCTGTTTATATCCACTGCATAATTATTAAAAGGCATACACATTCCATTCGAAGCTAAAGTCAGAAAATGTTAATATTTTTTTTTTAATTAAAATAATAAATCGATACTGGCTACCAGTTTTTACAGAACAAATATACCGTTTTCGTCGCCGATATGTCGTCAACATAGATAACAAGCGATTAACGGCTTTTAGTGTCAATTTTAATTAGAGAACATGACAAAATGTTAATGGCAAGAATGTAGAAAAACTTCGCACTGGCATTTATTAATTAAAAACGACCACTGTGGACATGTGCATTAAACCTAAATGTTTGTAATACTGAAATTCTCATATTTTTTATAATATGTGTTAAAAAAACAACTTAATTATCTAAAATACATCAGTATTCATGGTCGTGGGAAGGTGACTTTAATTTTGCACGTAAATTAATTAACAATTGCATTTTAGTACAGATACAAAAATAAATTCTATCCTTCCATAGACGTAATAAGAATGTAAATTTAACGTGTCTGAACTTTTTAGATTTTTGTGACAAAAATTGTTGCAGGTTTTTTTTTACGTCAAAAGGCGGTAAACGAACAGGTGGGTCACCTGATTTAAGTGATCACCACCGTCCATAAACACTAGCAACACCAGAGGAGTCGCAAGTGCGTTGCCAACCTGTGTATGGGGGAGGGGGGGGGCGGGGAGGGGAGGTGAACCTCGGGCAATCTCAGTGCCGAAACAAAACGCAACAATGCAAGCACTGTTACTTCACGTCGGTTTTCTGAGAGAGGGTGGTACTACCCCGGACGAGCCGACCCATTAGCCCAAAACAGTAATAGCTTCAGCGTGGCTCTACCACCAACAATTAGTATAGATTAAATAGTCCAATAGACCATTTATGGCTGAAATTAGTATTTATAAAGTTCTTAATAAATATATATCCAGGCACAAATTAAAGCTGCACCTAATAATAGACATTCCGAAAACAAACACGAGCACAGATTACACCAATATCCCTTTACGATAACAATAACTAATCTTAATAAATCACAATATCTAAATCCACGCGCGGCAGTGATCGATGTTGTAACAGAGTTATCTATAAACCTATATTACCTACATACAAATCCATTTCACACTGATAACAACTTATCGTGCATAACGTCGCCCTCGCTTATGTGCGTTTTATAGCAGAATATTACGTAAGGTTTTTCATAAACTATCTCATATCGGCCGCTTCGTCCTTGTCAGATTTACTATTTATGGCATTTTATCTTCTTTTACAAGTCGATTTTCCAAAAACCCCAAAATATATATTTTTTGGAACCAATCCTCTAGATCACGGGTTCTTAAGCTTTAAAGATAACGGAACCAAATACCTTTTATTTTATGAAACCCCGTGTCAAATGATTACAAAATAAACACTGAAATTTATATAAGATCATTATCATATATATTAATACGTGAAGCCCAAACTTTGTACCCCTTTTTAACGGAATTGCGCGAACGGGTGAACGTGAAATTTGGCATAGTTAAAGTTTATATCGAGGAGAAGTACAGAAAGCTATTTATTTTATATAAAATGCATTAGAAGTACATTAAATTAATTAAAATATGCATTACTCACACTACTGCTTCAATTTCACACAACACATGTAAATAAAAAAGACATTTTGACATCTGTCAATAAAGGACTTAAAAAAAGGTTGTGAAGGAGGTTGCTATGCTCGACTGTATGTATTATTTTACTCTTACGTTCCAATTAACCTTTTTCATTCTACATTCAACAATGATATTAACCCTAATAAAATTCAAACTTAAAAAAATCAATGAACTATGGTTGAATGTCAACCACTGGGCGCCCACTAGTATTATTAACTAGCCGTGCTCCATCCGCGTGGAATCTAATGTAAAAAACAGTGATTAACAAAGTCATCTGAAACTATTTACTTATATACTTTTCTCTCGTACTTACGCCGCGTCGTCATTAAAATTACAATAACCTTTGATAGAATGGACCGATTTTAATGAAATTAAAGACTTAAGTTATTCACGAAGATATGCGTTTTGATTTTCTTGTGAAGCCAGTACTTTAGCAGCAGTGATGCGTGTTCATACAAACAGACAGAGAAACAGAGAATTAAATTAATGTACTTCTAATGCACTTTATATGAAATAAATACCTTTCTGCACTTCTCCTCCATATAAACTTTAACTATGCCAAATTTCACGTTCACCCGTTCGCGCAATTCCGTCAAAAAGGGATACAAAGTTTAGGCTTCACGTATTAATATATATGATGATAATGACAATATCAAATCATTCATAAACCCAAGATTTAGTTAAAGAAATTTAGACTGAGAAATCAGACGAAATTAAAATTAAAGAAAAAGATAAATAACGGTATAATAGATCCCATAAACGTTTATTGTTTCCGTTGACAATATTTATTGACATTATGCTATGCGTTGGTTAATCTAAATGATTTAATTAACGCCGCGGTTTCCGTTTATATCACGTAAACAATTTGCATATCACATCACATGAGAAACGATATAAACCGTTACGCAAACGCTTCGATATTTAGTCCTTTCTTAAAATCCGATTAAAAAGAAAAATGGTTATTTAATGTTTGTTTGATTGAACACGCTAATCTATTTTTTCTGGTCCGATTTGAAAAATTCTTTCAGTGTTACATAGCTCATTTATCAAGGAAGGCTATAGGATCATCATGCTAAGACAAATAGGAGCGGAGCACCAATGAAGAATGTCTCAAAATGGTTTTTTTTCCCCTTTCGAGAGCTTCCGCTGCGTATTATTTAGCCCAAAGTATCTATTTCATGCCGACAAATTGCCGGTCAGAAGCTAGTTGTCAATATTTGCTATGCAATAAAATATACAAATATGTAAATATGTACCTAATTCATACTATAGATTTACATTAATCTCAATTAAGCGGGTTTGAAAAAGTTGAATCATTTTGCATTTAGGATAGCGGATTTATTAAACATTTGAAAATCATGTTTTTGAAGTGAGACTTCTTATGGGGTGGCTTACAAATTCTGATCTGCATCCTTTTTGTGTGACGAAAAGTGGTGGGAGTAAACACTGTGTGTTGTTAGTGTGTTGAAAACATCGACTCTCGTCCGATCATCGAAGTTAAGCCATTTCGGGCGCGGTTGGTACTTGGATGGGTGACCTCATGGAAACATCGCATGACATTGGCTTTTTGTTTGTTTCATTAAAATGTTTCTCTGTAATAAAAAAATAATCACATATATAGTGTGTCTTAACGACACAATCTGTCTTTTATGCATAAAGCACATTTGTGCGACTAAGGTATTGTTCAGATGCATTTACAGTGTAACCCTTAAGACTAGCCACTTGCTATATATATATATATATATATATAAGGAACCATTGAGGCATCGTGTGCGGTTGTGCAAGTGACGTATTATTGGTCTACATATGTCATATAAATGTTAATATTAATTACAACGGTGAAATGTAGATGTAACATTCTATACCCAAAAACCATACACTTTTGAGTAATGTGTACCCTTTGGTATTAATCCTTTTTAACTACCGTTCTCAAATTGAAAGAGTAGGGAAATACCTTTCTATCGGTAAGTTCCCAAATGTAGTATAAAATAAATCGCTGAAAAAGCTTGACAGTAATCAGAAATTTGCTCTGGTAGCAAAAATGTCAAATTATTAACACCTTTTGTTACTTTAACCCATACATTTTAATGGTAGTAGTGCCACGCTGAAACTATTACTGGATTCAGCATGAATGGGTCGGCTCGCTCGGGGTAGTACCACCCTCTCACAGAAAACCAACGTGAAGTAACAGTGCTTGCATTGTTGCGTTTCGTTCGGTCAGTGAGAGCGCCGTAGGTCTACCTTTCCTCCCCTTTCCCCTATCCCTTCCCCCAAAGGGTGGCAACGCACTTGCGACTCCTCTGGTGTTGTTAGTGTCCATGGACGGTGGTGATCACTTAACATCAGGTGTCCCACCTGTTCGTTTGACACATATGACGTAAAAATAAACAGAAAATCCGATGCATTTGCAGTTTAAAAAACTCACGGACCTTCTCAAATTTAACAACGTATAATAACAGTAAATGATACTAAAAAAAAACGAAACAATCCCGCACTGAAATATCAGCTGTCATGTTCTGATACAGAGTTGGCAATGTGTGTAATTTAATACATATTTACCGCAGTACTTAATAAGAGGTTGTGTACGGTAATTTTTGACGGAGCAGTGTGTCATTCATTCAAACATATCGTAGACGGAAATATGATAAACTCACATACATTTTTCGATCTTGTCCTAAGCATAATAAGATCTAGTACAAGTTCTGTTAGCTTCCGAATCAATCAAACAATTTTAGTACCAGTGCAGTCCGCGTATCTATTCCTAATATTATAAAGCTGAAGAGTTTGTTTGCTTGAACGCGCTAATCTCAGGAACTACAGGTCCAATATGAGAAATTCTTTCAGCGTTGAGAGCTCATTTATCGAGGAAGGATATAGGCTATATATTATCACGCTAATACCAATAGGAACGTAGCACCACTGAAGAATGTGTCAAAACTGGTTTATTTTAGCGTTAGCCTAAAGTATTCATTCCACGTATACTTGTAATTGTTTTTATTGTTCCCGCGTTCTGCCTCCGACACCCCAGGCCACGCCATACTGATCGTCTGCAGTATTTATTTCGCTCTTACTTGGCGGTACTTTCTAACTTATATATTCTATATGATAGTTGTTCCCGTTCTAGGGATTATAGCGCCACATTACATCATCTAATCTAAATAAATATACTATAAAATGGAAATGGGAATTTTCAATTTCTAGCGGTTCAAATAGAAATGAAATTTGTGGCAAATTTCAAACGAGTGGCATTCCCAGAGGTTAACGAGATAAAAAGTCTTTGAAGCTTTATAATAACTATTAATATAGCCTTAATATGGATACTGAACGGTTCATTTCAGTTATTTGTATCGTTAGTTTTATGTACCGTCCAGCGAACAAAATACAGAGAAATTTCAAAACACTAAAATATTGATTTTTATCAAACACAGACATAAAACTTTTAAGCATGGAATGTACACAAAAAGATAATTTTATATTTTTAACGCATTCAATAAGCTTATCGGATTTAAAAGTGTGAAGTGTTATAAAAAATTGAACCTTTGTCGTAAACTTTTAAGTAATTTTATGTGACAGTTTAGCATAATAAAACTTACAAACAGATGTCATGTGGTTTTTATATTTTTACGTATATATTATGAAAAAAGATATGGCATTCGATGGTTTTAGATTAGTGTCATATCGAGCCGATATCGCTTGGCGTATACCAAAAAAAAACATATAACGGAATTCGTATGTATTTAAATTGGTAACACTATCGCCTGACGGTGAAGGAAACATCGTGAAGAAACACAAATGCTTCGGAACGTTCCCACGCTTCTTGTACATAGCAGAAAAATATACAGCAATATATTTGCCAATAAATCAGATCTTACGTCATCATTGGGCGTAGTAAAGTTCTTGTGTGTTGTGAGTGTCTTTCCGGTACAGTTTTGCCCACTGGTGAGAATTCTCATTACTGACAAGTCTTGGTGACTTTTATATAATGTTCATGCAACACGTCAGTCAGAGAAGTGAATCGTATCAAATTGCGATCCCACCTCTCTTCCTTTATATTGCTAATACCAAAATCAATCTGTTTTCTTTTAAGGTCTCCTGATTTTAAGTGATCACCAGCATCATAGACACTAGCAACACCAGGGGAGTCGCAAGTGCGTTGCCAGCCTGTGCATCAGGGAGGGGTAAGGAAAGGAGAAAAAGGAAGGGAAAGGGGGAAAGGAGAAGAGCCTCCGGCGCTCTCACTGACCTTACGAAACGCAACAATGCAAGCATTGTTATTTGACGTCGGTGTTCTGTGAGTGGGTGGTACTACCCTGGGTTAGCCGACCCATTCATGCTGAAACTAGTATTAGCTATAGCGTGGTTCTACCACCTTCAAGAATCTGTACGAAAATCACAAAATTGAAAAAAAAGTGAGGATTTACAAATTGATCGTGATTTACATTTATACTAATTTATACTTAATAAATAAAATTATTTGCTTCAGTGTTACAATGGATTTAACTTAAGGTGTATTAAACAGAGTTTCAGTAAACTTTTTAAAACGTTCTTAATGTATTTAGAAGTCTTACAGGACATGATACAGCAATGAAGGCATTGTACCACGTTCGGCCTTCAACCAAGTCAGTCCTTTAATAAAACTGTGCTCCCTCAAACCAGTCGTGTTATATGGATACGAGTGCTGGGTTACGAAAGACATAGAGTAGAAAAGATTACACGTGGCAGACAGTAACTAGAATGGCCAAGCTTAAGAATGAGTATATCAAAGGAATTTTAAAACCAATACCAGTTATAGAGATATTAAAGTGTAATTTTAACACAGTGTAGGCATATTATGAGAAGAGATGGAAGTCATGTCACTAGGAAAGTTTTGAGCATGAAAGTGAACGGATATAGGAGTAAAGAAAGACCGGAAAGATAGATAGATTTGTGAAAAATTATATGTATATAAAAGTATACAGGGGAGAGTGGAAAATGAAAACATGTTATGCCGACCCTACTTAGATGGGACAACGGTAAGAAGAAGTAGACTGAAACGTCATGGTCTTATGGTTTCGACTCCAAGCAGTGCAAATGTGTAATCACTATCAAGAATAAACTTGTGCCATTTGTGATCAAACATGTGATTGTGCTGAAACAGCAGCTGCGTCAGTCATCAACGACTGGAAGATGAGACTGACTCAAAGCATCGGACGCATATAACGTCATATAGCGTCTTCTTATCGGTTCTCTTTATTGGGTTTTACTATTTAATTATTTTTAAAGGCTCTCTCCTATTGAACTATCTTATAACCCTTGTTTAAGTTAATCCCTAATTAAGACCTAAGGGATAGTAATTATTATTAGAATTATCCTATACAAAATATATACAAGAGTTGTTGAGGTATGCTTGGTACACATATATGTTTCAACAACTCATATAGCTTAGGTTAGCTCAGATAGGTCGCGAATTGCATGTATAAGGCAACAGCCCAAGCCGAGATGTGCCGTGAACCATTGAGCTAGTTGTCAAATAAAATCGGCTGAGTGACTTAAACGCTCGCCTTAGTAGTCCGGTGAAGCTGTTAAAACTTTTGCCAGGTCAATAGCGTAGTCAGTTCGAGAAAAAAAGAGAATAATAATGATTTCTTTAATATTGTTATATCTATTTAAACCATCAAATAAAATAACAGTCTGGACAACACCGGGTATTTCTAACTGTATTTCTATTTTAGGATATATTTCAAACATTATCTTTAAGCTTGTTTATGTAATACGATGTCGTATCTGTTTACGGAATATCTGATAAGATTTCAAATTGTTATGATTTTAACGTGAGGTAAATATTCAAATGTAAATATTTACACAGGCTTATTTTAAGAGTACAAACAAAAGTTCGTTTGCGGATAAGCAAGCATAAAAGGCAGTATAATCGTATGACCTGTGTCATTCGTTGCAGAAACAAATTAGATAAAGAGAGTTTTTGGCGGGATCTTGGAATCACATGTAGTGGATTGTATATTTTATACTTAATCTTGTGTTATTTCGCTCTATATTTTGTAATATTATTAGTATTTTACGTAATATAGTTTAATACCACGGAGTATGGATTCTGACTTGCCATAAAAATTCCATGAGAAATTCTAACAAGACAGCCATCTTTCTAGGTCATTGAAATGGTCGCAAATAACTTGTAATATCGTTACCTACTCGACAATGGCAGTAAATATTTGCTAGAAGGTTGGTTGCCAAAAAAAATATTATTAAAAAATTGGGAATATAATACGGTGCGTCGCTTTAAAAAACCTTCAAGCATTTCTCGCAAATTACTAACGCATATTTCAATAAAAATCAGATATACTCCACGAGTTCAAATCAAAACTTTTTAATGATTATTTTAATGAAAACAAATAATTGACTTTTCAATTTGGGTCCCGTTTAATATTGCATCGGTACCCGTGGCGTAATAAATGGTGATACTAACAAGTTCGCTTCTCAGAACGGACGGGTCTTTTATTTTTTTATTCTCGCTTTTCGGTCACGAATATCTGTTCGAAGATAAATAGTCTTTGTAGATGACGTCACTGGGGAAACGGTTACCTATTTCGAAGGCGAACAATTTGAATTTAGAATTAGAAACTTCTTTCATTGTCCTGTAAATGTATCTTACGGAACTCCGAGTTAAGTATATGTATGCATAACGATATTGAAACAGAAGAGTTTTTGGCGGGGTCTTGGAATGCCATGTGGTCTTTATATTTTAATCCTAATCTTGTGTTATTTGGCTCTATATGGTGTAATGTGGTGGTGGAGCTTTACGTAATATAGTCTGGTTTTTTTTTTATAGTAGCACGGCAAAATGACTGCACTGTACCTGATGGTAAGCACAGTACAATCCAAAAACAATGGCGACCACCGAGTGATACACTATCCATCGCCGGTCGCCGCTGTCATGCCGGCCTGCGAAAATCTGGATATACACAGGCTGATCCCGAAACGCGACCCGCAGAAGCGAATCACTATGACGGGCTTTTTCGCCATATACATGGTGGTTGCGACCCAGTCAGGCTGTAAAACCCTACCACCCCGCTTTCGCCATTGCCTCGTTCGTTATTCAGCAGGGTGCACCACGTGCAGGTGAGGTTGGCTTGGATGTCTCAAGTCTTAGATGTTATTCGACACCCCTTACACCCCTGGTTATTGTGCACGAGGGAAGTGGATCGGAAATAATACCGCGGAGCATGGATACTGACTTGCCATAAACACTCCCAGGAAAGTTCTAACAAGATGGCCGCCATCTTGTTAGTTCATTGGAATTATATCAGGAAACATGTAATATCGTTATTCAGTTGACAATGGCAGTAATAGTCTACTAGAAGACTGGTTGCCAAAAATAAAATAGAAGACGATATCGAAACAATTGATAGCTGATTCACTTGGCAATGATTACGCGTCATGATGATTGAATTTATTTATTATCAATTACTGTCAATCCGTTATAATTGAAAACGTTGTTAATAAAATTGTAAATCGTTCACAAACGCTTCAATTTTCATTATCTCAGCCGAGTAAAAAAATGAATTAAGCTTTACTTGAAAAAACACGCAAAAACGAAATCACACAAAAAAGCAGGATCGTTATAGAAAACTTTAAAAAAACATAATGAGATGTTTGAACAGAAAAAAAAATCGACAGGTTCTTCAATGCAATTAAGAAAATAAATGATTTAATCCAATCGCCGTATCATCTAACGTGCTACAAAATAGGTAGGTATTATCACTCGGTATGTTTGTTCACACGCAATTAGGACCCCACCCGTCTCATTAGCACTTCTGTGAAAGACCAAAGCAATGGACATATACCTGTCCTTATCACACTTATGGAGTGTACTACCGCTGTCACGCTCCGGTCTGATTGAGGACCTCGATTGTCTGGCGATGGATTTTATATTAGTACCTACTAGCTATCGTAACTATTGGTGTTCGGAGTTTACACTGCCCGTTTTTAGATTTGAACATATGTAAAAGTATGCTGCCGTCCGGGTCTTAAGAAAGAGAGGCGTATCTGTAGGATTTCAATTTATTTGGGTTTTATGCATAACGAGAATCAGGAAAAAAGAGCATCTAACCATTTATTTTTCACGTATAAACTATTCTGCTCTCATCTTAAATTTAACTAAAAAATTACAAGGCTTTTCGACCTTTCTTTGTTTTGTTAGAGGTAACGTTTTTCCCAATACATTTTTATTAAAATCATTATCTTAATTATAATAAGCTTTTCAATATTTCTTTTTTTTATAATACCAGCCGTTGGCAGTATGAACCTTTTATGCCAGTAAACATATACAGGAGAAATGTTAACGAATTATTTACATAACATAAGAGATAAGGAAACCGTAGTACTGCGTAGGTGGTAGAGCCACGCTGAAGCTGTTACTGGTGTCAACATGAATGGGCCGGCTCGCCCAGAGTAGTACCACCCTCTAACACAACCGACGTGAAGTCTATTAGAGCGCCGGAGGATCACCTCCCCTCGCCCAAACACAGGCTGGCAACGCACTTGCGACTCCCCTAGTGTTGTAAATGCCTATGGACGGTGGTGATTACTTAACATCAGGTAACCCACCTCTTCAATTGCTAGGGCATGCTGTCGCCAACATATTGGTGTGTACTGGCAGCTGCACTTTAGAACCAGTCTCAAAAGTATTTAATAAAATTGAAAGTCGTTAAATTCATTAATGTGGAAAGAAGGAGGGAAAAAGAAAGAAAACTCCGATAGTTTGGACCAGCAGTTGCATTTCAGAATTACTTCTTTTTTAGGCTTTGATGGTAACGACTCTGCAATTATATTACTTAATATCTGATCTGTAACATCGTGTCTACTGTAGTCCGGTGAAGCTGTTAAGACCTTGGCTTGGTCAATAGTGTAGACAGTTCGAAAAAAAAATAATCGTTTCTACTTATGCTAAAACTTAATGTTTCAAATTCTCGTAGCTATAACTCTCCAACTATCTTTCGTACTTAATGTATCCCGTCTTCTCGGTATTCTATAATCCGATACTACCCGGTTTTTGGATGCAAAAATTACTTTAAAAAAGTTCACACTTGGCCGTACTGCAAAAAACCATGGGTTTTCCAGTTCGCATAATATCGAATCTCGAATTACCATATTTTGAAGTTGTACCTTGTTTATAGAATTACCGGTATGCCGGAAGTAAGTATCTTGATAGTTTATAATGGAATGAACAACACTCAATTAATTGACAAAACATTTTTTTTATCATTTTGTAATAACCTATAGTCTTCTTACTGTGTTTTGGCAAATAAGTTCTGAGGACATACACTTTTTTTTCGAACTCACTACGCTATTGGCATTACGGGCCTTCACATCTTCACCGGACTAAGTCGAGAGGTTAAAGCACTTCGTCGCTTCGTGGCCGAACCTCGGCTTGGGTTATTGGCTTGGATGGAACTACGCGAATCTGCCTAAGCTAAACTAAGCTAGCTATTCATATATACAAGAATTCCTACGACACACGTGTGTACCAGCATGTGAGCCTCATGAATTCAAACGTGTATTTCGTGTCTGACAACTAGGCTAACTAGACGAACCCAGTTCGAATATAAGGGAAATAAATAAAAACCCTTCCACCATATGTGTGCACGTATGTGTGAAAGCGCGACATAAGCGCGTGAAATTCAAGCTCATGACGCGAATCATTAGAAACGAAACTCCGGGAATTCGGTATCTTACCTCTAACCTCCTAATACATTCTTGATAATTTAATGTATGTCCGTAAATACTTTGAAAAACTGCATTTCGTTAAAGTAAAATGTGATAATAGAAGCGATGAACGTCATCTATTCGGACACTATACTGATTCACAATCTGTTCCGGACGTTAATTCAACCCATTACCATTAGAACGCGACCGAACAAATTTCAATAAACCGAAGAGACGATAATTTACAGTTATTATCCTCGCTGACCCCGCAAAACACCCACAGTACATCGCCTGCTCCACACGCTATCACAAAAAAGGACGTAAAAGACTACCAAGATGTGGTAAGAGTAAAAAAAAATTCACACCGAACCGCAAAAGAATTTCGATCTTAAATAGAACACCACAGGACGCTAATTTTAATAATCGAAGAAAGACCGATTTCGTAACGCTCGTTCCGAAAATGGAGCTTTATTTCAGATGTGAGAAAGCCCAAAGTGAGTTATGGGAATTACTTCTAATATCATGCAAGGCAATTTCAACCGTAGGTCGTTTCGATAAGAGTTAAAATGAGATATTCGTTACAGTATATTTAAAAAAATAACAATCTCGTTTGGCGGGCGTACCTGCGCCCGCGCAGACAAGGCCTGTATTTATGGCGCCTGACTCGTGCACCGTTCTGGGATCGAAACCACGTGGTACGTGGTTTTAAAAACCTTGTTAGGCCAACAGTTCCTTTCCGATCATTATACGCACTCTTACTCAAAGTGTAACTTGGAGCACAAAATTGTCGAGTCCACAGATTTCTCTTCAAATTGTTTGTGTGCTTCTACACTATATTTAAACATTTTATTTCTCGTTCTTGAGATTGTAATGTGACAATTGGTTCTAACTAAAACTAAAAGTTTGTGACATCGAGCCGGTTGTAAAACTGTATGAAAGCTTTTTTGGTCATGACCGTGACAAATATATTTGAATATTTTCTAACTTTTTTCGTCCACAGTTGCAGGAGTATTGAATGTATATTACAAATTGAAAAGGAATACTAATAATAATAACAAACACTCAATCTATATATTTTCTAATGTATAATTCTCAAAAAATCGAAGCTGAATAAATATAACCTATCTTTGTCCGTATAAAACACTGGCCCAGATTTCATAATTCTATAAATCAGTATCTAACATTAAATTATAATGTCATGTTAACAAATAATTTCTAAGAAACTAGACTACGAGAGTCGATTTATAAGCATTGGTGCAAAAAAATGTGAAGGGACAGGAAACTCGGACAATTTGTAAGATGATTTATTGAACAAAGCTCCAGGCGTCACTGACCACGCTTTCCTAACTAAATTATATTCTTAATTGGCTATTAGGTCCCGTAATGATGTATGGGTGATCAATAACTAAAGTTGTTCGGAATAATAAAAGTGATTTTAACGAGTCGCTTTCTAATTGTAATACATTTATATTTTAACAAATTTAGATCCAGAAAACCTTAACAAATCTTTTGCAACTGTTTCGCCTTAATCTTGCTTAAACAAAAATGTATGTTTTTTTTTTTTTTTTATGTCATAGGTGGCAAACGAACATGTGGGTCACCTGCTGTTAAGTGATCACCACCATCCATGGACACTAACAACCCCAGAGGAGTCGCAAGTGCGTTGCCATCTTTCGGAGGGAAAGGTTAGGGGAGGGAAAGGGAGAGGAGAGAGGAGAGGGGAGGGGAGATGGGTCTCCGGCGCTCTCACTGACCGAGCGAAACGCAACAATGCAAGCACTGTTACTTCACGTCGGTTTTCTATGAGAGGGTGGTACTACCCCGGACGAGCCGACCCATTCATGCTGAAATCAATAATAGTTTCAGCGTGGCTCTACCACCATTTATATGTATGTATGTATGTAAGTTGAATAATAAAATTGTCAACCAGTTAAATCAATCAGTAATTAAGTAATTATCTTTCTTGGAAATATGAAATGTCATGTACATTACCAGAGAGAGTAAACATTAAAACAGTTAATACATACAATTTAATTTATTAAAATAATGACCCTGAAATTATTACAACCTGTAATATAATACTATTATGCTAACTGCATCTTATATATAACGTTTAATGCTTTGCAATGAACTAATAAACACGAGTATTCAAAATATTGCATTTACTTATTAGAACCTGAATTACTATTAACTAACTAACTGCATATTATTTAGTACGTTTAATGCGTTCCAATGAACGAATAAAGGCAAGTAATTTCATCCACCAGCCTCTAACATATTGCAGTTCTTTGTCGAACAATGTCCTATTGATTTGCGTTCCAAAGATTAACATCACGATTGTGAAATCTCACCACAATGACACCGGATGGGCTCACTTCGTTTTGTTTACTTTTATTTGCTCAAAATAATTCAGAAAAAATATCCCGAGACGATAAACAGATAAGGAGTAAAATATATCGGACAGCCTTCTACGCTTTGGAAGAAAAAAAAGGTGTGTGTGCGATTCACACACGACAGAAGTGAAACTTCAGTAAATCGGCAAAAGAATGAGATGAATATATATAACAAGGATAGGATAATTACAAAGTTTATTTGTTTAAAAATGAAATTATTATTTAGCACAACAAGATACAAAAATACTCACAAACACTGTTAAATAATAACACACCACGCTGACTTCTTACTAAAAAGCTGTAATACGCAACCGCATACAGTGTACAGTAGTATTAGCTCATGTACTTTTCACATATAACTAACACACGTTACTATACATACACACCGACATTTGCTCTCTCGCACTGGGTCACTAATTTTTGTATTTGTGTCTCTTACCTGTCGTTTTTCCGTTGCATCCGGTTTGAAATCACAACGATTTTAAAGATGTTTCACTTCAAAAAGTTATGGCACCATTTTGAAAAAGAAAACGAATATAACAGACATCTAACATATTTACCAAATACATTCAAAGGTATTATAATAAAGCTCGCAAGCTCGCTGTATTCGAGCTTGAAGAGTATGTGACATGCACTTACGTATGATGAGTACTTCTTAAACATCTGGAGTATCTGCCATCTGCGACTGTACTTGGGACATAACTGCAGTTAACTAAACAACAAGTGAGCTACATTCCGATACACACCTCACAGTTCTAAAAGCAAATGTACAGAAGTTCATCTGTTTAATTGATTCGGCAACGTATTCTATTTAATCCGATTTCTGCAATATTTAATTTGGCAATTTTACAAATATGAGTTTGGTATCACAAAAAGTAATAATACTTCATAAGAAATTATAACTTTATAATTAAAAAAAATATTTATTACATTTTTTTTTAATCGAGGCAGTCACAACGACTGCCGATAACAGTGAAATCTGAATTAAATTTCAGTGAGTTCTCGTTTGAATTTTTAAATCAATTATAGTGTGAATTATTAAAATTTCATAATTTGCAAATTGAAATTATTATCTCTATTATTAATTATTATAGTCTCTCTCTTAATAGACTTTTTTATACGGTTTACTAATTATTCAAACGTATATTATGATGGGCTGCAAAATCTCAATACAAAATATCAATATTAAAATGTACATAGGCTTTTATACTACGCGTCGCTAGTCTGACGCAAGCCGCGGAAGCGCAATACGGTCGGTCACGCTTACTAGCATGTCATGATGCGAAATCGTTTATCTCCTACGAAAATACCGCCAAACGCGACTAAAGAATGGTTCACTTAAAAAAAAACACGATACAGTATGAGATAAAAAATAAATACCATCTCTATATGTTCCTAAGTCAACATAATTCCAAGTGCCCAAATATTATGCTTTTGAAAGATACCCCGGGACATGCGCAGGCGTTGCAGATAAGAGTTATTGCACAGATATTGTGAACGAGAAAATACATTTAAACTTACATCGTAATCCTCAGTTTAAGCCGTGGGTTACATCAGATAATAAAGATGATTTTGAAAGTAACAATAACTACTACGAAAACGTAACCAAGAAATGTGTTTTCCAGTTTATTTGATATTGATGTTTTTTTTTATTTTTGTCCTATTTCTAATAATAATGTTTTCTGAAGTCAACATTTATTCTGTCAGAAAATCAGAAAAGTATAAATAATCCTAAACAAGACTCTAGATTTCAGTAAAGAAACATGGCTTTTAAGAACAAAATATAAATCTACGCATTTTATATAAATTATAATGCAACATATTTTGCCTGGCTTTAGGAATATAATTGATCTACTTATCTATACATATAATAAGAACGCGAAGTGTATTTGTAGGGTAAAAGCCGGATACTTGCCTCGTTGGGATACATGCCCCGGTTTTTAACACACTATGTTAGGAATATATGTTGTGTTGGCGCTTTACTACAATTAGTAGTGACCTCCCCGTAGACCTTAATGCTGCGTAAAATATCGGAATAGGCGCACGTGTTTAATCCGCGTAAGCAAAAATCTTCCGCGGCGAAACTTTGACGGGCGTTATAATTATATTGGTAAGTAATTTCCATTGAATATTTTTATTACTGACCGTGGTTTCAGTCAACTTTTTGTTTCTTTGCATGCATTAGAGTTTAAATTACATTGTTTATTATGTTTTATTGCTAAATAATTTTGATTTATTTCACAAATAAAAAGGGCAGGTATCCGCATCAGAAAGGATAGTCGCCCTACTTACTTTTACGGATAGTTGCCCTTAGAGTGACTAAAATTTTTTTAACAAACAAAGACGAATTTTATTTTTTTATTGTTTTTTCGAATTAACTGTAACTCTAACATGTTGTAAATAAAATAAATATATACTTAACTGTTTTATATATTTATTCTAGATAAGCAAAATGCCTCTCAAATATAAACGAAAACTAGGCGTGGTGCCACGCAACATCAACTGGGTAGAAGATAGCTTAACACTTGGCTTGGTAGAATTGAGACAAAAAAATGGTATCAATGAAATTTGTCGAAAATACAGAATATCCTTTCGAACCTTAAGAAGACGCTATGAAAAGAGTAATCAACAACTGCTAACTCAAGGTATATTTTTGATTTAAAGAAGAAACAAGGACGAAAAATCAATAAAAGATACTCAAAAAAAGGCAAAATGCTAATTCAATAGTAGATACGACTAAAGAAGTTTCAATTGATAATTATTGCGTAGAATGTTTTGAGCATTACAATTCGACTAAATCAAAATCAGATTGGATTCAATGTGAAATGTGTCGGATGTGGTTGCATGAAACATGTTCAACATTCAAAAACTATTATATGAGATGTAGAAAGTTAGAAACCTTACTTTCTGGTAAAAATTGATGTTAATACCAAAGTTGATTACCAAATTATTGTATTCTTAAGAGAAATGCTTATTTTATAATAACTCCATAACTTCAAGTTTGAATAATATTTTTATTATTTAAATCATTAACACTGACAACTATTTAATAATGTTAATTAATATTTCAAATTGTACTTAATCTAAGATCTCAGTAAATTATAAAGACTGTTAAATAAATAATAAAGATTACTTTAATTGATATAAATTTCTATCTAACCAAAATAAAAATCATACCGAGGTTACTATCCCCGCACGAGGCAAGTATCCCCCCAAGCATTTTCCTCGCTAGGCTACTATCCGCCATAGTAGGCAACTATCCCTTTTCTGAGAGGTGAAATAAAACAGTATTTATTCAAAACCATTGTTAATTATGTATACAAAAATAGGCTATTATAGACGATAAAAGAACTATGTTTTGAGATACATACTGAATAATTTTCAGCAAGTTCATATTTTTTTTAAATAAAGCTTTTTCGTAAAGTGGGGCAACTATCCGGCTTTTACCCTACTTTTTAGATTTTAGTGAAAAAAATTGTTGCGGATGAAGTCGAGGGCACAGTTAGAGTATAAATAAAATGATAAAGGTCTATAATTATGTACAATCACTCAAAGACTTTCGCTCAATTTTTTTTTAGTTTTAATTTTTAGACACTTTGTCCTTATATAAAAATTATCATGATAGTTTCATTTATAGAAAGTAATTAACGTAAAAAATACCATATAAACAAATGTGTGTTTTCCTTAACATGGAGACGTTATAACTAGCAGTGTAGTGCTTGATTTGCTCTTCTGTATACATTCATATATAAAAACGCAAGATGCACAGTCAACGTCTCAAAACCGTCCGCATAAAATGAGCGCACAATTTAGAATTATGCGTTCATTTCAAATAGTCTGTCCTCACTCGCGTCTTTGGACGTTTTGTACACTGCTTTGTAAAAAGAACTTTAAATAATTAGCTTAAGGTATGATGGAAAGAAAACTTGTAAGTTAAATGGAAACCTGTAAAATATTACCCGAATAGAGATCAGGGCAAAACAAACAAACGTTATTTTTGTGTCGGTGTAGCGTAAAAAAAAACCGTGGCGATGTTCGTTAGGGTGCATGACTGGCAATTGGTGTGCATCACGATTCGAACCTTGAAAACAATTTGTTTCGATGGATGTAGGTAGTGTCGGACGTTTCTGATTTGGTTTATAATGAATGTCATTCATAATCTTTAATATTTTCATTTAAAATAGATAATACTTAATCATTTCTGTCCTATAAATAACAATATTATATATATTAATACGTGAAGCCTAAACTTTGTATCCCTTTTTAACGGAATTTGGCATAGTTAAAGTTTATATGGAGGAGAAGTGCAGAAAGCTATTTATTTTATATAAAATGCATTAGAAGTACATTAAATGAATTAAAATATGCATTACTCACACTACTGCTTCAATTTTACACAACATATACACACATGTAAATAAAAAAGACATTTTGACATCTGTCAATAAAGAACTTCAAAAAAGGTTGTGAAGGAGGTTGCTATGCTCGACTGTATGTATTATTTTACTCTTACGGTCCAATTACCCTTTTTCATTCTACATTCAACTTTAAAAAAATCAATGAACTATGGTCGAATGTCCACCA
>MU161198.1:17468-28414 GCA_015888305.1 Antheraea pernyi | reverse complement strand
CCACGGGCGAGCCGACTCATTCATGCTGAAACCAGTAATAGCTTCAGCGTGGCTCTACCACCTACAACTTAAGGCTATTTTAAAAGCGACCAAAAAGATTGACAAAGATTTTAACTCCCAATAAGTAACTAAAGAATCCATATTTATACAAAAAAGGGAGGACAATTAAAACGTCCTTTGAAAACACAACGCCCCTATGATGGAAAGAAAACTTGTAAGTTAAATGGAAACCTGTAAAATATTACCCGAATAGAGATCAGGGCAAAACAAACAAACGTTATTTATGTGTCGGTGTAGCGTAAAAAAAAACCGTGGCGATGTTCGTTAGGGTGCATGACTGGCAATTGGTGTGCATCACGATTCGAACCTTGAAAACAATTTGTTTCGATGGATGTAGGTAGTGTCGGACGTTTCTGATTTGGTTTATAATGAATGTCATTCATAATCTTTAATATTTTCATTTAAAATAGATAATACTTAATCATTTCTGTCCTATAAATAACAATATTATATATATTAATACGTGAAGCCTAAACTTTGTATCCCTTTTTAACGGAATTTGGCATAGTTAAAGTTTATATGGAGGAGAAGTGCAGAAAGCTATTTATTTTATATAAAATGCATTAGAAGTACATTAAATTAATTAAAATATGCATTACTCACACTACTGCTTCAATTTTACACAACATATACACACATGTAAATAAAAAAGACATTTTGACATCTGTCAATAAAGAACTTGAAAAAAGGTTGTGAAGGAGGTTGCTATGCTCGACTATATGTATTATTTTTCTCTTACGTTCCAATTACCCTTTTTCATTCTACATTCTACAATGATATTATAACATAATACCCTTTGACATAGGAACCCTAATAAAATTCAAACTTAAAATCAATGAACTATGGTCGAATGTCGACTGTCTCTACTCAAAAACAACTGAGCGGATTTTCATGTTTTCATTGATATATATAGTGATTCACGAGTATGGTTTCGGTAAATCATTTGTCAAGATTTATTGTAAATTGGTTGAACTATAACGATAAATGTTAAGTGTCGGAGAAAGTTAAGCCGCTTGGGAGCTTTCGTTGAAAACGTCGCCTTAATCCCTATGAAGTATGACAAAACAATTGGGATAATAAACGACGAAGACGAAGTCGCGGGAATCAGCAAGCATTTTATATAAACACTAACCTCTGCTTATGACTTCGTCCGTATGGAATAGTTACGTTAGGCTAAGCTAACACACAGCGGAAGCTCAAAAGTGAAAAAAAAACACGGGTTTTGAAAAAATAATCATTGGCGCTCCGCTCATATTGGTCTTAGCGTGATATATAGCCTTCCTCGATAAATGAGTTATATAACACTGAATGAATTTTTCAAACCGGACCAGTAGTTCCTGTGATTACCCCCTACAACATCTTCACAAACTTTACCTCTTTATAATATTAGTATAGATTTATATTATTTTCTCAAAGATGATTTTCAAAAAAAAAGTTTCAAATTACATAAACACGCTGATCGTTTTACTACAAAATTTCGTGATGTGGTTCTGATAAGTAAAACAAGTTGGCTACGCAGACGGTCGAGCTAACAAGTCGTTCGCTAACAGGGAAAATAAAAGCTATGCGTGATGCACACAAAAACGCCCACGGGCGTGCGCGAGCGCACGTATCGTTCGCACAATAAGTAGAAATAAATAAAACAATTATTGTAATATATGTTTCAGATGCTTTGATATTGTACATTCTATAATTGTAATCATGTTACGATATAACAGATATGATTCTTAGAATTCGATTGTAATACATTTCCGATCGATCAATGATGATAGTATCTAACAATAAGGTTAAACATATTAATAGCATATCAATAGATACTTGTGTCCTTTAGTGGTATGAACGAGGACAGTAACAACGATCTTCTTAATCTGAATAAGCATTAATTATAAAATTCTTGCTAGTAATAGCTGTAACGAATTTTTTTTTTTTAATTAAAAAAAATACTGTAGGTAAATGTACCAGAAAGTCTTCAACCATAGTCAGGCAGGTACTTACCTAGTCTTAGATTGTCATAAACACACAAATTTCTCAATCACCAGACCTCTTATTTGACTTTGAGGAGTTCCCTAGTGTATCTTCCAAGTCCAAGTTCCAATGGAATGAAAAATGGCACCTCCATGAAAATACTCCCTTTCCGATAAAAAAGAATTTTTCAAATCAGTTATTAAATCAAAGTTTCGGGATACAAAATCAAAATTTAAATTAAATACAAAATTTAAAAAAATACCGAGTTGAAAAACTCCTTCTTTTTCAAGTCGGTTAGAGCGTAAATATTTTAGAACCTAGTAATTATATTTCGTAACTTACTAACTAAGAATTATAATGAACAATATATTTCTGTACTTATCAATTCATTCACATCGTTGGTCTTTATAGAATAAGATAAATAAATGATTGGGAAAAAGACATTATTTTATAGGTGTAATCATTGGATCAAACGATATATAACGAGCATGAAATAAAAAAAGCGGTTTGTACAAAATTAGTTATTGTTTTAATTCTACAAAAGATGTATTTCGATCCATATTTTTTCTTTTCAATAACAACTAAGCCTTCCACGAATCTATGATCGAAGAATGCTGACGAAAATAAATATTTAATATAAGATCACATTTTGCTGCTGACGCTTCACAAAAATCCATAGAAAAGAATATTTGCTGTGAACACGGCTCGGCGCAACGGCGGCGGGGTGCACGCGTGTGGCCAACACCAGTAGCGTGGGTAAACAGACTTGTTGACTATACATTGTCCAGGAATTTCCACTGTTTGGTGATCCCGGCCTCGGACGGCTACCTGTTGTAATAGATTTTGGACTCAAACCATTTTTGGTTAGCCTACTGCATAGTTGAAAAAAAACATATTATCCCTAAAGTCACAATACCTTAGCTGTACTACGTTCCTATGTTATATTCAGAATTTTACTTAGGTAACTTATATTGTGTTAAGTACTTCTAATGGGAAAATCATTGTAATGCAAAAAATTGTATCCGCTTGTCATTCTTTAAATACTCTGCAAAAGACCCGTTCCCGAGAAATGAGACGGATTTAAACACTACACCAGTATATTTCATAAATTACATTTTTTTAAATGTCATAGAAGGCAAACGAACACGGTCACCTGATGTTAAGTGATCACCACCGTCCATAGACACTAACAACCGCAGGGAAGTCGATAGTGTGTTGCCAGCCTGTATTTGGGGAAAATGGAAAGGGGGTTGGCAGGGGGAGGGATGTCGTCCTCCGGCGCTCTCACTGACCGAACGAAACGCAACAATGCAAGCACGGTTACTTTACGTCGGTTTTCTATGAGCGGGTGGTACTACCCCGGGCGAGTCGACTCATTCATGCTGAAACCAGTAATAGCTTCAGCGTAGCTCTACCACTTACGCTTGTCATTCTTTAAATATCCCAATACTCTGCAAAGACCTGTTTCCGAGAAATGAGATGGGCTTAAACACTACACCAGTATACGTCGTAAATTACAATAAAAGCATATGGATATATAACTGGTAATATTAAAACATGACCAGTTAAAATCAGTAACAATGTAAAATTATGCGCGATACCTTGCAATTTAAAAATAGGTTTTAGTATTTGTCCACAAACTCATCTAATGTTAAATTATGATATAGTGTAAGACGGTAAACACGTTAAACCTCTCTAGGCGCGGGCAACTGTCGAAACACACCAACAAATGCTTGGCAACAAATTTTCCAAATTTAGAGTGGTAACTAGCCAGGCGGAATTATAAAATTCCTACCACCATGCTATCTATGGCTTCATCACGCGTGGCTGGGATGCGAACCTACGTCCATCGATGGTGTGTCCGAACACGTTATTAATTTGGGGTGTAAGGGGTGTCGAATAACATCATAAGACTTGAGACATCCAAGCCAACCTGTGGGCGATGGACACGGGCATGTTTGTCGCCCTGGCAATACTAACAGAGGCCTACGTGGTTAAGGCGCATTAGTGTTCAGTGCACCTCCCATCAGTTCGTCAGAGAGGTTCAAGGTCTTCCCTCTCCAGACTACAAGTCGGGGCCCTGATGAGAGGTCAACACCTGACGGGTCGGGTAGAAGCACTGCAGAGGCCGTTCCTGCCCGCCCGGTTAAATGGTGAAAAGAAGAACACCGAGGGGGTTTATTCAGTAGAAATCTGGCATTCTCACCTGTGCTGCCCGGCTAGGTGCAGAACTCCAAGAGGATTCCTCCGCGAAAAAAAAAACCCAAGCCAACCTCACCTGCACGTGGTGCATCATGCTGAATAACGAACGAGGTAATGGCGAAAGCGGGGTGGTAGGGTTTTACAGCCTGACTGGGTCGCAACCACCATGTATATGGCGAAACAGCCCGTCATAGTGGTTCGCTTCTATGGCTGAAATGGAGTAATCCGTTCTATTTTATTATAAATGGAGATTTAATTCTCTCAGCCATTTTAGGGCGTCGTCAGTAAGAATGATCAGGTCATCTGGAGAACCATTATATTTTCTTAATGGGCATTGTTGTATGATGTGTGCTAACGATTGGATATCCGCACCGCAGTCACAGCGTGGCGAGTCAATCCATCCACACCGGTATTTAAACTGTGCACACCGCCCATGTCCAGTACGCAATCTGTTTAGTTTGCACCAGTCACCTCGGGGCAGATCGAAGCCCTTTAATTTAACACACGGGTCGATGGCGCATCTTGCTTGGCCCAACTTTGACGCTTGCCAGGTTTTTCGCCATTCGCTCAGTATGCTGGATTCCCCATTAGTTATTTCCGCAGCAATATTGTAAGCTGGTCGTCGGGATTTTAGTCTGTGGTATGGGGGATTAAAGAACTCACCATGCATAGGTAGGTTAATGTTCTGCTTTACTTGAAGCAGTTATCTCCTATCATTACCTATTACTAGCTGTGCCCGCGACTTCGTCTGCGTGGAAACTTATGTAAAAAAACAGTGATTAATAAAGTCATCTGAATGTATTAAGTCCATTTACTTGTCTACTATTCTCTCGTACTTACGACGCGTCTTCAATAAAATTACGATAACTTTTAATAGTGTGGACCGATTTTAATGAAACAAAGTCTAAGTTATTCTCGGAGATATACTTTGTGGTATAATCGTGGACCCAATACTTAAGCAGTGATGCGTGTTCGTAAAAAACAGACAAACAGACATTTCTAAAAAAAATAAAAAAAATGATTGAAATGTATTTTATTACATATTCCTATACACCTGCAACAATTTTATTTTACGCACCATGCATAGGTAGGTTAATGTTCTGCTTTACTTGAAGCAGTTATCTCCTATCATTACCTATTACTAGCTGTGCCCGCGACTTCGTCTGCGTGGAAACTTATGTAAAAAAACAGTGATTAATAAAGTCATCTGAATGTATTAAGTCCATTTACTTGTCTACTATTCTCTCGTACTTACGACGCGTCTTCAATAAAATTACGATAACTTTTAATAGTGTGGACCGATTTTAATGAAACAAAGTCTAAGTTATTCTCGGAGATATACTTTGTGGTATAATCGTGGACCCAATACTTAAGCAGTGATGCGTGTTCGTAAAAAACAGACAAACAGACATTTCTAAAAAAAATAAAAAAAATGATTGAAATGTATTTTATTACATATTCCTATACACCTGCAACAATTTTATTTTACGAAAATTAATGCAATATACAAGAAACAAACGTTAGAATCATTTCCTTAGAAGTATATTTTTCTACGAAAATTTCTAATAACATTGTGTCACAAGTGGAAAAAAATCAATGCGGGTAATGCGATGTGGGACACTTCAACGCCACGAAGTAGTGTTTGAGAATAAAATACATTAGAATAAATGTGTATAAAACAAATGTATAATATAGTATATTACTTCCAACGCCATTAACACTCTTTTACCTTCGTCTGGCTTTTGATGTCTAGTATCTTCAAACGAAAACTGATTAATTCAATAAGTACTTAGTCTACAGTAAACTTATAGTAAGATATCATGCCGTAAAGTGATGTTTCTCCAATACTGCTAAGCTGGGACACTCCCTCGATAGATGTGGATCGGATTCATACAATAAAACTGTGCTTTCGGTGAAGAAAAAAAATTAAATAGAATTATAGCGTGAGAGTAAGCAATCTAATTTTTTTTAATGAAATATCCGACGTTAAGCATTTATGTTCCTGCAGTTACACTTAAAAACAAGATCCGGTAGTCATAGTGCCTCACTATCTTTCGTATTATCGTGGCTTAATGTCTATTGAGATTGTGATCAAATGCTAATAGTATTTTTAAAAAAATGCTAGCACAGTTCCAAACGAATCAATCACGACGCGACTGTGCTGCTCGTAAGTCACCAAAACTTTTGTATTTTTTTTAAATATTATACACATTTATACCTCACTAGTTGTTGCCTAGTGGTCGACATTCGACCATAATTCATTTCGACATTCAATAAGACCAAAGAAAATAATAATTATTTCAGTTCAATTAATTATTAATGTATATTATGAATTTACATATTATATAAATTAACCTACAATTTGATCAATTAATTGCATGGGCATGTAAAGTATGGAACGTAAGTCATGTTAAAAATATTGATTGATGTAGGATGAAAAAAGGTAATTAGAACGTAAGACTAAAATGACGGATGGCGAAACGTCTTTTTCATTTACATGTTTGTATATGTGTGTGTACAAATACCCATAGAGCGTACCAATTAGAGTTTTCCCAAACCTAATTGATTACCTTTATTCCAATAGCTTGATTTAACACACGACAATTTTTGTTTAAGGTCTACTATCTTCGACTTAATTGTTACTTAATATAAGGGGTCTTCTACTGCAATATTTTTCTTATATTTACCCGTGTTATTACAAAAAAGTTAAATACGTATTAAATACTTGGTTTAAAAATCTTTCCTAATAAATGAAACGCGCTCGTCCGAGGCAAGTTCGCGTTCTCCTTTTTCACAAGTCTAACCTAACGTAACCAAAGGGAGACAAAAGACCAAGATGGCGAGCATTCAGCGATTTTTTTTTTCGAACTGACTACGCTATTTACCTAGGAAGGTCTTAACAGCTTCACCGGACTACTAAGGCGAGCGCTTAAGGCACTCAGCCGATTTTATTTTGACCACTAGCTCAAGGGTGTGCGGCACACCTGGGCTTGGGCTGTTGCCTGATACATGCAATTCGCGACCTATCTGAGCTAACCTAAGCTAAGCTAACTATTCATACATATATGAGTTGTTGAAACATATATGTGTACCAAGCATACATACCTCAACAACTCTTATATATATTTCGTATCGGATAATTTTCTAAACTATTTCAGTTTGATAAGGGAAAAATATAAAACCCTTCCGCTTGCATGTGTAAGCGTGTATGCGTGCACGTGTGTGGAGGTGATATGTGTAATATTGTCGCTGTGAAACATTCAGCGACCATGGTGCATTTAATATGAGACCTCTTTAAAGCCAAGGTTCAATACGTATTTAACTTTTTTGTAATAACACCGTAAAGGTTTTAGGTCCACAATCTCACGTGATATTAAATCACGATGTGGTCCAAGATGTTAAACACGCTAAACCTAGATAAGAGGGTAGTTCTCGAGTGTAGTTGTACATACCAAAAGATCCTAGGCAACAGATTGTCAACACGAGGGTGGCAGCTGACCCGACAGGTTTAGATAAAACCCTACCACCATGCGAGTAGAATTTAAATATATTAGGTATCTTTTCTTTCCATATCATTGAAAAATGCTAAAAATGGCTGTACTACAAACAAAGAAACAAATGACTTTATCTGAAAATGTATTATATATTTGAATTTCTATTTAGATCTTCTATATATGTATTAACTAATTGAACTAACATCTACAAATTCATTAAGCTAATTTGACTTTTAAAACCGCTATCAAATGTCAAACGGTACTTACATGTAATCCATTTGGCATCGTTGATAAATATCGATTTAAGATTAAAACTAGTTATCGCTGAGCGTGGGTGGTCCGAACAGCGAATGGGCTACCAATCGTTTGTTGCTTTTTTTTAATCTCACACCACAATCTACAATGCGGGTCAATGCGGACTGGCACGTTGATCTCTTTACTAGTGGTTAGGAGGGACAATACATTTTACTTTTATATTAGCATACATAAATACATGTTGCATATTGTATCATTGGTAAAAACTACGTAAAGTAATTATTTTCATAATTTACCTTTTATTTAACATTAGTTGGTTATCGTGACTTCGTTCTCCTTTTTTTTCGCGAAATCATGACATGTTTTTCCAGTGTTAGTAAGCAACGTAATATTTTTAAATTTATCTTTTTATTAAATGTATATTACCCTAAAAGACGCTTTCTTCTTTAGCGTATCCCGTTACAATAGCATCTGTCTATTTTTTGAAATTATACTTCTTTTGGCGCGTTAGGGAAAAATGATGAGAGTAAATTTTTACGATGCTCGCGCACACCGTCACGAAAAACCTACACCCTGAAGTTATTACGATGCGCGCGCACACCGTCACGCCCTGAAGTTAGCTATAGTCAACTTTTTCTATTTGTCGTTATTTCTACAAACGTCGAATAAGGCGAAAGATAAAATTATGGAAAAGATTTTTATCTTGTTACGCCAAAGAAGTACAACTTCCAACGCGTGCACATACTTTAAAAAAAAAACAAACATGTGAGATCTTCGTAATTATCTCCACACACTATCAGCTACGATTCAATTGAAAAAGTAGGTTGTTATTAAACAAAAAATACACCCTGCGTCGTAAATCTCGATACATCATTCCATTCCAGTATGAAAACGCTATTTAATTATATTGTTATTACGATGCAACTCCAAATTGTTCCGTTTTATGGACTAATGTGCGAGGGTTAGTAAGTGGTCGACCCTATTCTGAAGCGTGGCCGGAACTCACTAATGAGCGATTAGTGTTGCCACTCGCGGATTACGCCTCACTAATATGTGGGGTGTGCGTTCATTTTAAAGGGCAACATCGATAGGGCGAGATATTTTTAAATTAAAATAAGTAGATAGCTTAATTTTGTACATAAATCTTATTTTTTAGGACTGGCTCTCAAGTTGGTGACAGATTTTCAACTTGAGAGTTCTAGATTAAACAATCGAGCATTAGTATACGTCATACCATTGTATTATGGTTTTTTTTTTCCAACAAAAACCACAGTTTTTCGCAAAATTCTGATGTAATTTAGCCGTCGCGGTGTCTGACCTAGCCACTACTGGCATTGTCGTTTCTATTATATTTTTAATGAAACGATTATCATCAATAATATATTAAGTTTATTTATAACTAGCCTCTGCCCGCGACTTCGTCCGCGTTGAATTGTTAACTGTTGGGGTAACACGCAGCGGAAGTTCTCAAGAGGAAAAAATTCCCGATTTTGGAACATTCTTCATTGGTGCTCAGCTTCTATTGGTCTTAGCGTGATGATATATAGCCTGTAGCCTTCCTCGATAAATGAGCTATATAACACTGAAATAATATTTCAAATCAGACCAGTAGTTCCTGAGATTACCCCCTCCAACGTCACAAACTCACAAATTTTATCTTTTTATAATATTAGTATAGATTTTTATCTCACACAGTAATTTTTATAAAGGGTAATAACAAATTTGGAATGGAGACAAGTTCAGAACACATTATTAAAATTCATACAATAAAATCCATTTAATTCGTAACGAAACACTGGCTGCAATGGCATAAAATTCATCGAAACAATTAAAAATCGAACTCGTCTTCCATTTTTGAATTCCTCGCGACGATTGGCCGAACAGTGATTCTCGGGGTAGTAATGGGTAATATTATATGGAACGAGCTTTTTACAACTAAACCGATGGTAGGTCAGAACAGGTTTCGATTCCTTTTACGTCCGTTTCATTTTTATTGTGCTTAGTCTGGGTTTTATTTCATATTACTTATTATATTACGACACGTTTTTCGATCTTTTAATTTTATTATACCTGTGTGACCAGCCTTTTTAAAACCTTTTGTGTGACGAAGGGATAAAGATTTTTTTTTAAGTTTCTCAAAACTATCGTATGTAGTTCAAGCCTCCTACAAGGCTACAGAAACAATACGTCATAAAATAATTTCTATAGCGAAATAGTCCCCGTAATGAGCTCTCCAACACAGCCTCTCGACCTAATGGAACAGGCCGAGGTCAAAAAGAAAAAAAAAATCATATATTTAAAAGCTATGGCAGTTCGCCGTAAAATTAAAAAGACAAATTATTGGACGTCTTCGTGGAAGCAGCCTTTGTTATCTCAAAAGTGTTTTTCGAGAGTTGTGTTTATCAGGCGCACCGTTCTCTCCAACTGGGGACGGATATACGCGTCCCTGTCGGTCTTGTTAGTGTCGGAGGCGGTGTAACAGGGCGTAACTGACGCTTCCACGGTTACGTAATTTTGACACTTTCGGCTTCTATAACAAGGGCCGTTATTGTGTAAACAGAACCGCGTGTACTGTGAGTCGAGACGGATCCTTTAAGGGTGTAAGTGACTCATGGTATAGCGCGATATCGATTTATGGTAGACGGAATAAGCTCTCATTTGCTTTAATTGGCGCCTCGTTCATTTCGACACGGTAACGCTTTTTCTTTACTTATATTCCTGATGTAATCGGACTTAACTTCTGTATCTATCAATTTAAGGTTTGTTTTCGTTAAATCGTCAAACTTACAGAGGTTTATATGCATTATCATAATCATCGTCCGTGTTTGATGGAGCAGGTGTCTGCGTGTATCGGTTCATTCTCAGTTTTTATTATAAAATCTCATTTGTGTTACAAAAGTCAATCGTATCTCGGCGAGTTTACGAGATTACGCATTCGACTGCGTATAAAGATTTGATAATTAATACCGG
>MU161197.1:24564-48137 GCA_015888305.1 Antheraea pernyi | reverse complement strand
ATATAGAGTTAAATAACACAAGATTATGATTGAAATACAAAATCCATTACATTACAAACTTATCCGGGTTCTTAACCCATCAAAAACTCTTGGTCAAAGATATCTATTATAAAACGTAGGAATATGACGTTTAAAAAAATCTGTATGTTCGGAATTAATTCAAAAGGGCTCGATCGATTGTTATGAAATTTTATACCAAATGCCGTACCTCTGATATTCCTTTATATAAAACTGATAGAATTGTAAATGATTCTTCTAGGTATCTTAAAAATTCAAATTATTATTTTTAGCATAAATCGATTTTAAATAAATTTCATTCTAATCAATATAATTAGAATTATTAATAAAACAGTATGCTTTCTGATTTTAATTTTAAAATAATATATCTCAGTATAATATATTTACATTATACTAACGTCAGGTTGCGCTGCTGAAATGCTAATCTAAGATAAGTGATATTTCTGCCAAAATATCACTATTCAAAAAGCTTTTACCGATTTTGTTTTGACATGACCTTTTTACAGTCTCATGCCCACCTATTTCCAAGTGTTTCCTACAATGACACTGGCAAAAGCTTCTGTGGTGCTAAAAGAAAAAGAAAGGTTCTTATATGACAGCTAACAATCATATTATGTAAAAACGAGTTTTTAAACCACCAATGCAGCTGATTAAGTTTATTGTCGATTATTCAAAAGTTATCAAATTCGGAACAACATTTATGATATTATGCAAATATTCATACTGATTAGATTCTCATTCATTTTAATTTAACCTGAATACTAAATTTATTAATTAAAAACGATCATTATATCTGACTATATAATAATATATAGAGTTATATAATATACATATCAATTCCAAAATAAAATATTTTTACAAATTTTTAACAGATTAGTAACGTCGAACGAAACGAATTAGCAACAGATTATTGTCATTGATGGAATCTATTCACCTCATTAATTTAAGACAAACTTACTCATACCTTTAATAATCGTGGCGTATTGTATTTTGAACAATAATATTATAGGAATAAAAGCGTATGTTATATAAATGACCGCACAAATAATTTTGCAATGATATTATCGGCTTGTAGGAAGCGCGTATCAATTTTTTCACAAAACAATAATATAATCTGCGGATGTAATTACATAAGTTTTACTGTTTTATCTTGTAAATTATTAATTAAGTACGTAACAATCAAGTTTTTTTTAATGTTGTTATTGTAATTATTCCGTTTTGTTAATCTTTTTTTTTAATGAAACTTCATTAGTCTGAGTACGGGATGAAGAAAATGCACTGTCGTTGCAATATCGATTACGCTGTCATAATGACAATCGATTACGCGTACGTGTTTATTTATTATAAAACTGGACTTTTACAATCATAGATGTAATACTTATTATATATTATGTAGTACTTAAGTAGCGGCGTCTTTAAAATTACAATAACTTTTGATAGAGTGAACCGATTTTAACCAAACAAAAACTTAATTTTACTCGAAGGTTTGCTTTATGATTTTCTTGTTAGGTTTAATCGTGAACGCAGTATGTTACAGTGATGTGTGCCAAAACAATCAGCCAGTCAGACATTTCTAAAAATGATGGATATGGATTTTATTATTTAATTCTAGACATCTATAATTTTTTTTTACAAAAATCTAAATAGTACCGACACGCGAGCTCTATATTCTTATTATATGCATAAATATAGTCCTCAGTAACAAAACTAAGATAAACGTAGTGACACTTCATACATTAAAATTCGTCAAGCCGCTTAGGAAAGCGTGCGAAAGAACATTTGATACACCAATACATTCTAACACATCGCTCTCGACTTCAATTACGAATGAGTAATTGAACATTTGTGACGTCATCATCAGATCTCGTAACATTTGAAATATATTATATTGATGCCGTTGTGCTAAAGTTTCGTTGTCCCCATTAATCTTATACACTACAATAATTAATTTTATTTTTTTCCGGTTCTTTTCGATGACTGGGATGTTTGACAAAACTTTTTTTTAAATCTTCTTCTTCTTACCCTTATCCCACATAGGTAGAGTCGGTACAACATGTTTGTCATGTTGTGGTATATGATTTGGCTTAATTTTTACGACCGGCCAACTGCCTGACATCAAACCTCCTTGGGATTATTTTGTTGTACCACTGTATTTATGATTATTATTATATAATTACGAAGTCTGATGGGATCTTTTAGCCTTACAACTTTTCTGTAGGCTTTAGCTTTAGTAGGCTATTTATAGTATCTGCTTGAGCAGAACAACCGTTCAGGTTAAAAAGGAAGTTCTTCAAGGTTATGGTTTGTTTGATATATTGCCATTTATATGTAACAGAAAACTAGCCAACTTTAGACTATTTCCGAGGACAGCTTTAATTTTTTTTTTAAATCGTTTTTACATTTATCCAAGCTTGCTTTCAACTTTACATTGAAAACCATAAAGAAAATAATAAATAATATAAACAAGCCAGTACCATGATAAACAATCCAAACCAAAAGAATTAAAAAAAAAGTGTGTGTGTACTTATGTACACGCGTTAGAAGTTATACTTCTTTTGGCGCATTAGGGAAAAATTATGAGAGTAAATTTTTACGATGCGCGCGCACACCGTCACGAAAAACCGACACCCTGAAGTTAGCTATAGTTAACTTTTTTTTAATTTGTGTCATTTTTTCTACAAACGTAGAATAGGGCGATAGATAAAATTTTTGAAACGACTTTTTCTTTTTTTTAAATATCATATGAGGCAAACGAACAGGTGGGTCATCTGATGTTAAGTGATCACCACCACCCAGTCATGCTGAAAGCAGTATTAGCTTCAGCGTGGCTCTACCACCTACAACCACCTACCACTTTTATCTTGTATAATTTCTAACGCGTGTACATAAGTACACACACTTTTAATTGTAATATTTGCGGTGGTGTATTACGTAATAATGTTTGGTTATTGTGCACGAGTGAAATGAACACGTCAATCCGCCCGTATCTAAGCAACATATAACTATTTCTTTTCCACCACCGATATTGAGAATATGCCATCTTATTTCCACATTGTACCTAAGACATTGTAGCGATACAATATTACTTTACGTATGTTTGCGTCATCGTGCCATAGATGATTTACGCAAAACCGAACTGGTGTAATAATAAGGAAAGCAATGAATTACACCGTGCCGCGCAGTCCCGCACATCGACCCTTGCCCCGCTTCCCTTTGTTCGACCTTGCGGCATTCCGACGATAAACTGTTACGTAAAGGTTAAGCGCCTTGAAAAGAATCGGCTGAGTGCCTTAAGCGCTCGCCTTAGTAGTCCGGTGAAGCTGTTAAGACCTTGCTTGGTCAATAGCGTAGTCAGATCGAAAAAAAAAGCCTTGAAAAGTGCCCCTTTGAAAAGTATCGTTCCCATACCTTTAAAACTTTTAGAACAAACTTTAACTAATGTTCTCTTTGTTGTTTATTAGTATTTGTTTTGATATTATTATTTTATATGTTAAATGTGACCATGAACTACCAAAGGCTTGAAGGGTGTGAAACTTTAAACAGTCACCTAATATAATAATCCTTAGATATCACTACTAGTTATTGTTAGTCTCTATTAGTTATATTAGTTGTGGTGGTCGAGTAGTTGGATTGGTGCAATGGCAATTCAATGTCCGCAGGTGCTAACACCGATATCTACCAACATTTTTTTCAGAATTAGCGTACATTTACTAATTGGTAATACTATCGGCTATTGCTGTAGGGAACCAAAATCTGAGTAAATGTTCTTGTAGTGCTACCGCATGTAGGAAAATATTGAAGTATGGATTTCTCGGTGTTTAAAATCTCCAATACGCCGTGAGCTGGTGTGATGATTACACCCATAAATTCCTTCTGGAAGAGGCCTATGACCCTTCCTGGAGTAGGTCTGTTACATGCTGATGTGATAATGATGATGATAGACATCTCTTATCATTGTAAATTACTGTTAATATGGTAACATGGTTCTACTTAAATATATCCGACACACGACCACAGGTCAGGCTTGAAGCAATATTGACTCGGTGGTAACCGTATTAGCGTCGATAGACGTAGTTTCGAACATTTGAGAATGACTCGGGGGGGTTTTCAGTGAAGGAAAAGAATGCAATGAAACTATAACTATAGTAGGGTTTTTTCTAAGCTCATTTGGCTAGCAACCACCCTCAAGATGAAAGGACGTTGTCAAACATCTATAGATATGTTCCAGCAACTGCATTCAAAAGGCCAGTCCCACTCTAAGATTAGCGTGTTTACCATCTTGGAACACTTCGGGTGAGATTATGGCCAAATACTAAAGTCTAAAAACTGTAGAAAAGGTTAGTTCAGTCAAACAATGCTTAATTCGTACGGTACGTAGGTATATCATGAATTATGTATTTTAGGCCAATGTATTTATTGGATGATTGTATTTCCGTTTGTAGTCCTTTATCAAAAGAAATTGGGTACTTCTTGTAGTGTTGAAATAAAAGTTTTTGAAACTACATGTTGGCGTACCTAATAATTGTTGTAGGAAATCGCTGTGGAAAAACAAATACATTAAAATATTTGTAATGCTATGTAACCACACAAATCAAAGCTTATAAATCTATATGTATATATATAATGAGAATGTAAATCTAATGAGTCGGTACATTATGATTTTTGTTAAAAAAAATTGTAGCAGGTGTCTATAATAATATAATAAAATTCATTTCAATTATTTTTAGAAATGTCTGTCTGTCTATCCCGTCTATTTATTTGTTTGAACACGCATCACTGCTAAAGTATCACGTTCGCAATAAAACCTCAAAAAAATCATAAATCAATCCTCAAGTAGTATATATTTAAAATAAACAGACACAAAAGAGTTCACTACATTTTCTTCCTCTTTCTGTCAACTGATTTTCATTTTTTTTAGATATGCACTAACTTTAGTATTATCAATAAGAAATATACTTTTTCCTTTATTTCTCTAGTCCTCATACTTCACGATAGACTATTTTTGTGCAATACCCGTAATAACATCTATTGAAAAAGTTTATAATTCTGGTCAAATTTCGGACACTGGACAAGCGGGGTGGTAGGGTTCTACAGCCTGACTGGGTCGCAACCACAATGTATATGGCGAAAAAGCCCGTCATAGTGATTCGCTTCTGCGGGTCGCGTTTCGGGATCAGCCTGTGCATATCCAGCTTTTCGGAGGCCGGCATGACAGCGGCGACTGGCAATGAATAGTGTGTCACTCGGTGGTCGCCATTGTTTTTGGAATGTACTGCGCTTACCATCAGGTATAGTGCAGTCATTTTGCCGTGCTACAATAAAAAAAGCCACCAATAATTAATATTAATAAATCTTTATTGTGTTCTTTTTTGAATTTTTAACTCAATTATAGCACTAATTATTATTAAAGTTCATAATTTATAAATTGACATTATGAACGTTATTCTGGTTTTCACACACATTTTTATACAGTATAATAATTAATAAAACATATAATGGGTTGCACAAACTCAATACAAAATATCAATATTACCTACATGTAAACTGGCTGCTATACAACGCGTCCCTAGTGTGACGCAAGCCACGCAAGCGCAATACGGTCGGACACGGTGACTATCATGTCATGATGCAAAATTATAAGTTTATCTCCCACCAAAAAAATACCGCGCAACCCGCCTATAGAAGTCTTCACTTCAATAAATACAGACGGACTTTTTAAAACAATGTCTCTCTCATCACCTTCAATCTTTACGTAATATTATATTCAAACGGTAATTGATCAGAACACAGCAATTAATAAAACATACTGATAAATGCATCTCAATTTACGTGAAATAATTAATTTTAAGATGCCTTTTTAAATACTAACGTATATTATATAATCAGTTATTAATAAGACAACGAAGAATATACATAGAGCTTTATATCATTTCCAAAAGATATAAAACATTTTTTACATATTATTAAAAAGTAATTAGTTATCGACGTGATATCACCTTATAAATCGATAAACTCCAGCTGCATGTACCGCAACGCGACTCATTGTCACGTTCCTCCTGAGCCGAGCGTGCAAGCGAGAGCGCGTAATTTTCATCAATGTTTTCTTATGGCGGTATAACCTAAAAATATCGTCCATAAACCGACACTTCACAGAACCAATTTTTACGACACTACTTTGACTAACACAGTATTTATCCTTATTAAATTAATTTGGTTATGTTAGTTATATGCCAGTAACGTAAACCTGGTTTTTATGTAAAAAACATAATGGTTTCTAAAAATAAACAAAAAATATGTTGTATTCTACAATGAAACGAGTCGACATCACTACATATTATGACACAAAGTCCTTTGCTACGTCTGTATGTCTGTTCGCGATAAAATCAAAAACTACTAAACCGATTATCATGCGAAATTTACCAATGTTTCATGATTGAGGTATATAATTTGTCAAGGTTTTTTTTTTAATATCAGGCCGGAACATCTTCGGGACCCGCTAATAATATATATAAATAAATTGATAGAAGTATGTTGTATGTTATCACAGCAATATTAATAGATAGATTTCGATAATTGTTGAACAGAAAAGTTTCTAAGCCGCGTTGAGCGAGTTAAAAATAGGTAGAGGAAAAATTTATGGGCGCGTACCCATAAATTGATTGACCGATGACATCGAAATGCTCGTGAATTTTTTTTTTATTTTTTTTTTTCAAACTGACTACGCTATTGACCAAGCAAGGTCTTAACAGCTTCACCGGACTACTAAGGCGAGCGCTTAAGGCACTCAGCCGATTTTATTTTGACTACTACTAGCTCAAGGGTGCGCGGCCGAAGTTACATGGGCCATGAGAGGATCGAACCCGCGACCATCGCGTTATTAGCACGACTCTCTAACCAACTGAGCTAATGGGCCGATGCAATGCTCGTGATGTATTGCGCTTGCGTCAGTCTAGCGACGCGTAATATTCAGCCTGTGTCCATGTAACATTGGTATGTATTTTGAAGATTGCTTTTGAAGCCTATAGTATTTCATAAACCAATAAACTGTATAGAAGTGTATATAATTATTGCTCGGAGTGCAAATAGATCTGAAAACTAAAGTAATGTTATTAAATTATTAAATTTCAATCATTCTGACTATAATTATAATATGACTAGCGGGAACGGCGGACATTGTCCCGCCCTGATTATAAAAAAAATCTGTGACAAATTATATACTAAAACTTTCCTCGTGAATCACGTTATCTACTGGTGAAAACCGCATGAAAATCCGTTCAGTAGTTTTTGATCTTATCGCGAATAGACATGGCAGAGGATTTTGTTTTATAATATTTAATGATAAATTTATAAAAATGTATAATTTATATTTATAAATATTACATAATATAATCGATTTATGAAAAAAGAAGAGTTACTTCATTGTTTTGAATTTTCACTTCTAACTGCTTCGACATTTTATTATTATTTTGTTTTACCTCGAGAGACCCACTCCTTACCTAAAGAAATTATCACGATATCTTTATTTAATCTTATATATAAAAATGAATCTGCTTAATGTATGTACGCTCATAACTTCAGAACGCCGGAAACGAATTGGATAATTCTTTTTTGTATTCGTTATTGCCACGGCAAGGTTTGCATAAAAAAAAAGCAAAACTCAATCAATTAAATAAATCATTTTTTTTAAATTAAGATTTCAGTGACAAGGTCGCATCAACACCCAAACCTATTGAAAGAAAGTGCTCTCCATTACGCAGCGAAATTTTTCAACAGGAAAAATACCCCAATTTTGAAACATTCTTAATTGGTGCTTTTGTTTATGTCAAAAGGAGACAAACCAACAGGTGGGTCACATCGAAAATCAGCGCTGCAGTACTACTTACAGTATTGCAGATTTTTTGCTGAATGGGTTCGCCAATTGTTGGACACCTATTTGAAGTCAAAAAGTTTTGCGGGGTGTTAGGGTTTTACAGCCTGACTGGGTCGCAACCACCATGTATATGGCGAAAAAGCCCGTCATAGTGATTCGCTTCTGCGGGTCGCGTTTCGGGATCAGCCTGTGCATATCCAGCTTTTCACAGGCCGGCATGACAGTGGTGACCGGGGATGGATAGTGTTTCACTCGATGGTCGCCATTGTTTTTGAATTGTACTATGCTTACCATCAGGCATAGTGTAGTCACTTTGCCGTGCTACAATAAAAAAAAATGTAGTTGAATTCTTGACCGATTTTGGTAAATTATCTTTGTGCTATATATAACAGACACATTAACTAAAAATTTAAGCTATATTTATCTCCCTATGCTACTTACAAAAAAGAAAAAGTTGGCTTCTGAACCGACGTCTTCGTCGATCCGTTTAGTGCACATGTACAGTATGTTACAATTGCGCTAAGACTGCATGACTTTTCTATGAGAAATTATCAATCAGTTGAATTAGAAGTATAAAATCGAATAGAATAAATTCTATTGATGTATGTTTTTGTGTCTTTATCATGAAGAATTTTCTTTTCGTCGATTTTCAAGACACAACGTTTGTAAAGAAAGTTCACTTCAATAATAGCATGTCGAAAAAGTTGAAAAACATGTGTAAACGAAACTGTCATTAAAATATGTAATGGGTTCTAAGCTTATTTAAAAAAAGATTTCTCAAATACCCACTAGGTATATGTTTGAGTGAGTCCCTGGATAGTTTGGATTCATAATTGAAACTGTAGGTGTCGCTGCAATCGGGTTTTAACTATATTTAGATTTTTTGCGTTTGAAACCGGTAATAATAGATTTGGTGCAGGCGAAGTTGCACGGGTCAGCTAGTATATTATAAAGATATTAAACTTTAAAAAAACTATGATTTTCATAGGTACCATAAAAGACGTAGAAAATTTAAGCGGAGTATTATTTTTGTTATCAATTTTTTTTTACATAGGATTCGAACCCAAAACTGAGCGCGGTGGCACCGTCGTGACGATCGTTTAAACCACTGCGCCATCCGTGTAATCGAGCGCTCTGTCTTCTAAACGTCGATTAATTTGACGTCAAGTGCAAAGGCCATATAGACTCATTAAACACCCAGAAGGTTCGCTCGACCTCGACCCACCGCCACTGACGCTCGAAAGCCACTGTTGCCCAATAATTTTATGGCGACATCGGCAAATCGCCCTTTATATGTATACGCAAATAAATAATTGATATATTACGTAAATAATAGTTAATAGGTGTGTACTCGTGGAATCTTTTTCCATACGATTGCGACACCTGTTATAAACACTTCAATTTACGTAGTTTTATTTTTACTCAGTCTCAAATTAATTGTATTAATTGAATCCAGGGTCTAAAGTATATATTCGAGAAAGCAGATTGATCATAGCATAAATATCAATAACAATTTGCATTGTTTTATTATTCTACCACGAACACTAAATAAAGGAAAAAACATAAGAACCAATCCGTCCCACTACAAGATAACACATATTGCAGAACGCGTAGTGCTTATAAAAAATAAATCGTTTCTTAAGACTTTAATTATGAAGTTTTCGTCATTTTTTTTTATAAGGACCAATTGTCAATAAAGTAAAACAAATAAAAGTCGATCGAAATGTATGCAGCAGCTTCGTAGTGATTCACGCATAACGATTTATACAGTTTAATATATACGCGGGGCCCTGACTTTTTTTAAATTCAATTATACTAAGCTACTCCTTATAACATTAGTTATCTGCCAGTAAAAATCCCGATAAGATTGGTTCAACTGTTTCTGAGATTTGCCGGCACAAACAGACAAACAAAAATTTAAAAAAATTGCTTATCGTTATGAATATCATATACACTTCATTAAAAATCTGTTATTTGGACATTACAGACAAACTCTTTAATGTTTATTTATTTGTATCAATATTTGCCGTTTTAAAAGTTGTCAGTTATTCTACTATTGTATAATTAACGGTATTGTATTGCCTTGTTAAAATACTTGTCTAATGTAAAATGTTAAAATGAAATGTTTAAAATGTTTTAGTATTTGACCACAAATATGCATCCTTTTAGGTCAGAAGGCAGTAAACATCAGGATTTTTTTTTATATAGAGTAGACAATCTTTTAAGAATTTTTCATTTCTTTTGGAAAGGCTTCAATAGCACAACTTTCGTTTGTTATCGTACCAGCAAAATCTTCTATATTATTACTGCCATTGTCGAGAAGGTAATAATAGTACAATGGTGTTGTGATAAGTTCAATGTTCTAACAAAATGTGACATCTCAGTATTCATGCTCTATACTTATTTCCCATGCACTTCACTTGCGCACGACAACCGAACTATATTATGTAAAACACCACCAATATTATAAAATATAGAGTCAAATAACAACACGAGATCATGAATAAAATATGAAATCCACTACATGTGAGACTACAAGCTCTCCAAAAACTAAAAAAACTGCTTGGTGCTTAATGGTGCTAAAATCGTGTGTGTGCGATTCACACACGGTAGAAGCGAAACTTTAGTAAATTCACAAAAGAATGACATGAATATATATAACAAGGGTAGAATAATTACAGAGTTTATTTGTTTAAAAATGAATTTATTATTTAGCACAAAAAGATATAAAAATACTCACAAACGCTGTTAAATAATAACACACCACGCTGGCTTCTTATTAACGTTAAATGCTCAAATACAAGCAAGTATTAAACAGTGTGTAATATACATACACACCGACATTTGCTCTCTCGCTCTGGCTCACTAATTTTTGTATTCGTATCTCTTACCTGTCTTTTGTCCGTTGCATCCAGTTTGACACACCGATATTAGCTCTCTCGCTCTGGCTCACTAATTTTTTTATTTGTGTCTCTTACCTGTCGTTTTTCCGTTGCATCTTTTTTGAAATTACAACGATTCTAAAGAAGTTTCACTTCAAAAATGCAACTTAAAAGAAAACCTTTTTGTTTTTCAAAGTTCACTATTTAAATTAACGAGACGCCATCGTCGTTTTTTTTTTGTGTATAGCTGGTAATATAATTAGGCTACTTGTAACAAAATCTGGTTTCGAAATAAATAGCATGGTAAACCGCAAATACAGATCACCAAATCTGAATATTTAATTGTATATAAATACTTGATATGTTAGTCACCGATTTACCAAGAAAGTGAACTAGCTGTTGTGCGTTTTCTGTGGCAGTTAAGTGTTCTTGGATGTTCTTGTGCAATCGATGGGAGACGTGTCACCGTGTCACTGTTGAATATTCATATGTTAGATATAGAAAACAGTTGAATCCATAATGATTATGGTTTTATTTTTGAAATATGTAAATGCAGGCATTTCTAGTCCCCGATATCACCTTTCGTTAGTTAAAATCAATTTTCGCCAATTCTTATTTTCGTCAACAATCGCGCCAACTTTGATCGATTTTTATTAAAAGTTTTTTCTATTAAACATATTTCGCTCACACTGACCGAACGAAACGCAACAGTGCAAGCGCTGTTACTTCACGTTAGTTTTCCGTGAGAGGGTGGTACTCCCCCGGACGAGCCTCCACCTCCCTACCCCCAAAACACAGGCTGACAACGTACTTGCGACTCCCCTGCTGTTGCTAGTATCTATGGACGGTGGTGATCACGTAACATCAGATGACCCACCTGTTCGTATGCCTCCTATAATATAAAAAAAAAATTATAAACCGATTCGGAAAAGGATTTGGTTATTGTCAAGAGGGTTCCATTAACGTGTTCGGACACCGCGGCGATGGACATAGGTTAGAATCCTTGCAACTGAGACGCCGGAGCCTTTATGGAACATACCTTTAGGGCTTTTTCTAAGTGCTAGCTACCACCGTCAAGTTGAAAACCTGTCGTCAAGCACCTGTTCGTGTGTTCCTGTAGCTGCAGTTGAGACCCAGACCCACTCTAGGTTTACCGTATTTACCATCACAGATCGCATCGTCATTTAGAATAGATATAGATCCATCCTCCATGTAAATATAGGAAAAATAAGAAAAGTTTTAAACGTATATTACAGCAGTGTATGTTACAAGTTCAAAACCAATAATAATAATAGCGTTAATTTTATGAGTGGTTCCAATTTAGTAGACGTACAATTTAAACTTACCTATGTATGTATTTATATATTTGTATTATTATTTTTTATTCTCAGGCTTATGGTGGTCATTGTGCAACCAAGGTAGTGAATAGCTCTTTGCACAGGCACATTTGTAATATTTGTACCTTTTTTTTTTGTAATATTTGTATCTTTTTTTTCGATGTTTACTTTTTGTTGTTGTTAGCTGTTTACATGTATAAGTTCTGTTATATTTATTGTCAATACACCGACTACACGTCCGTACATTACTTAGGGTCTCCATTGAAAATCAGCGCTGCAGTACCACCCTAGTTGTGCTGCAGCACTTTGCTGAAAGGAGGTGCCTTTGTTGGATATTCAAATAAGCTATGTATATGTTCATCTTGTTGTTTTGATGTTATCCAGCAATAAAGACATTTTCTTTCTTCTTTCTTTCTTTCTATTTAACATCACATGAGATTGTGTTCAAACACTAAAACCTATCTTTATATATAAATTAGCCCCTGCCCGCGACTTCGTCCGCGTAGTGTTAGTTACTACTCTGGGCTAACGCAGACATGCAGCAGAAGCTCTAAAAAAAAAACCATATCGATTTTCGAAACATTTTTCGTCTGTGCTCCGCTCCTATTGGCCTTAGCGTGATGATATATAGCCTATAACCTTTCTCGATGAATGAGCTATATAACACTGAAAGAATTATTCAAATCGGACCATTAGTTCCTGAGATTACCCCTTACAACGCCACAACGTCACAAACTCACAAACTTTACCTCTTTATAATATTAGTATAATAGATTCTTCTGTACACATACACACGTATGTCACTAAGCTCCTACTACACGGATCGACTGATTTTGATGAAATGTTGTGTGCGTGTTCGAGTGGATCCGAGAATGGTTTACATTCACAATGGGACCCGGTAGGTGGCGTTGCGGTTGACTTTTAAGATTTTTCCTATTATCAAGGCAGGACAACGTCCGCCGGGCCCGCTAGTCTTTACATATAAATTACTTCTGTACGTGTGGATGTCACTGAACTCCTCCTGAACGGCTGGAGCGATTTTGATGAAATTTAGTGTGTGTGTTCGAGTGGATCCGAGAATGGTTTAGATTCACAATTGGACCCGGTAGGTGGCGCTGTGGTTGAATTTTAGATTTTTTTTCTATTATCAAGGCAGGACAACGTCTATCGGGACCGCTAGTAAAGTATAAAAATAGATATATCGTTGTAAGCCTAACTTAAAAGATAACCACTACAATACCTTAGTTCCAGTAACTTAATCTTGAAAAAGATAGGGCTGTCAAAGGTCACTTCCGTTCGCTATCGACTTACTACGAATCGTGTGCTCTAGTAACAATCCGGACATTATAAATTATTCAACGTGTCGACGTAATATTCATTTAAATAACGCTTTATTTACCATAACAACTCGACGGTCGCTGTTACGTGATGATGTGTTAATGTGACCCTAAATTGACCTAAATGGTTTAGGTTTCATACAAGTGTAGGCCTTATGATACTTTGGTCAAAAGACTAATGGCAACAAAAGTTTCAAAAAAGTACCATCTTTGTTACAAAATTTGAAAAAGTTGAACTATAACAAATTATGTAACATAAAATTATAATTTTAAAAAAATTGCTAGATGTTTGATAACCCTGATCCGCCATTTTGAGATTTGGGTCTTAAAAAATCCGTCACGGGACGCCTGGCAGATGTGAAACATCGAAATTGTTTTGTATAAGTTATATGCCTAAAAGAACAGATTACGACAGGAATCGACTATGACATAATGAAAAAATAAAGCATTACAAATTTGACCCATAAAATAATGACTATTTATTTATTTTATTACATAGATATTCATTTTTATTAAATACAAGATACAAAAATTCAACTAGGGGCAGGCGTTGTGTGTTTGGCGGCATTTATCAAAGGGCGCTATGTCGTCGGCGCGTGCCGCGTAACACTAGTATAACGAGTGGCCGACAAAACAATTTGAATCTTATGTTCAGATAAATAGGGTTGCAAATTTGAGTATTTCGTTAATAGTTCAAAGTTCATATTTTGCGTCGCCACGTTGCGCCAAGTCAAAATTTACCCCCGCCTATAGATGATGCACATCAAAAAGTTTCATTTAATAAATTAAGTAATAAGTTGAGGAGGTTAAAGAACTTCACCTCAAAAATCACTTATTTCCATCCAATCCTCTTCTTTAACAATTACACAACACGCAACCTTTATATATCTTAACATATAATAAGAATATAAATCTAACGTGTATGTACTTTTTAGATTTTTGTGAAAAAAATTGTTTCAAGTGTCTTGGAATAGGTAATAAAATACTGTTTAATCCTTTTTAGAAATTTCTGTCTGTTTGCACGCGCATCACAGCTAAAGTACTGCGTTCATAAACCCACACCAAGAGAATCATAACGCCTATCCTTGAGTAGCATTTACACCCATATTCTAAAACGTTTCCTCGAACGTTACTCCACTCCACTCAACCTCAGTGAAGGAAATTGATAGTCTTAGTTGCAAAAAATCTCCTCCACTTGACGTTCCTCGAAAATTTTGCTCATTCAAGGTGAGGAAGCGACTATCAAACTCAAGGTACGTCCCTCATTCGAGAATCCCCGAGATTACCTCAACATCATGTTGAGTCACAACTAAGAATACCGATTTTGAGGATTCCTTGAGGTACTCCTTGAGGTAACCTCGAATGAGCCGAGGTTGAGGAAGGTTTGAAGTAACGTCTTGGAATATGGGTGTTAGTCTTGGTTTCATTAAAATCGGTTCACTCTATCAAAAGATATCGTAATTTTAATGACGACGCGACTTAAGTACGAATGAAAGGAAGATAAGTAATGGACTTAATACACTCAGATGATTTTATTAGTCATTATTTTTTTTACATTAGGTTAGGTTCTCTTACAAAATTGACAAACGCAACTAAAAAGTACACAAACTACCCAACATCCGACATCCAACCAACCAACTGACTATCCTCGTGTAATTAACAAAACCGATATGACTTCAACTACTTACTTAAAGGTGAACATTGTGACATGATAACATCTTATAAATCAATGAACGCCGGCTGCACGCACGAATAAGGATGACTCATTGTCACATTCCTCTTGAGCCGAGCGTGGAACAAGCGACAGAGACGCGCTTTTTTTTTCGAACTGACTACGCTATTGATCATGCAAGGTCTTAACAGCTTCACCGGACTACTAAGGCGAGCGCTTAAGGCACTCAGCCGATTTTATTTTGACAACAAGCTCAAGGGTGCGCGGCACACCTCGGCTTTGGCTGTTGCCTGATACGTGCAATTAGCGACCTATTTGAGCTAAGCTAAGCTAACTATTCATACATATATGAGTTGTTGAAACATATATGTGTACCAAGCATACATACCTCAACAACCCTTATATATATTTCGAATCGGATAATATTCTAAACTATTTCAGTTTGATAAGGGGAAAAAATAAAACCCTTCCACCTGCATGTGTAAGCGTGTATGCGTGCACGTGTGTGGAGGTGATATGTGTAACTGTTGTCGCAGTAATGTAAGATTTTGTGTCACTGTATCGCGCGAGCAGCGTACTCATGGGCTCCACGCCGAGGGAACGGACCTAGGCTTGAGCTGCTGCCGAGGGTGACCTAGTCTGGTGTGCGGGAGCGAAATTTACCCCCAGACCACGGCGGCGTGATCTGTGGTTACGCGGGCGTGGGGACGCGCAATCGGCCTAATCGTTCGGCTTAGAACGCATCTATCTCTCTTCCACTCCATCGGCCGATGCATCCGAGTAGAAGAGAGACAGTGGCACCACACAACCTACACGCGAACTGTTTTATCAATTTTTGTGAAATTTTGAGATAATAATTCAATTCATAAAAGTATGAAATTTTTCAACAATGTTTTGTTATGACATTATCACTTAAAATTATGGTCCGTAAACCGACTTTCCTGTAAACCAAATTAAAACTTCCCATCAAGGGTTGTAAACTTTAGTCAATTTAAAAACAGTGTGGTCGTCTGTTACTCCATGCCGCTCATTCCATCACAGTATTCGAGAACGAACTTTGAGACTGTAATTAGAATAAGTAGCGTCTTCACAAACTTGTGTTGTGATTAGATGGTTATCAGGAAAATCTACATAAATCGCCTACCGCTGGTAACAACGTAATGAATGACTCGCCAGAGAAAGTTATATATGGCCACGAAGTTCGTTACAAATTTGAAAGTTTAAAAAAAAAAATTTTTTTGTAATTAATCCCTCAGCTGATTTTTTACGAACCCGATCTCAAAATGGCATATTGTTTTTAATTTTTTTAACTTCATGACTTCATAAATTATAAATTTCATTTAAAAAATCAAGTATTACTTTAAGCTTATGCTGCCAATAGTCTGTTAAACTGTGGCTTGTGAAGTTTACACTTGTTTGTATGGAGCTTAAACCTTCATGGTTTTGAACAGTCAAGGGGTTAATAAAAACAGAAACTCACGTCATTTATGAATTTATGGGTCAAAAACATCGTCGATAATATTTACACATTTCGTTAAAAATATTTATTTATTTTTAATTTATTTATTTATTATTATATATATTACTAGCGGGCCCGGCAGACGTTGTCCCGCCCTGACTATAAAACAATCCTTGACAAATTATATACCAAAACGTTCCTCATGAATCAATTTATCCACTGGTGAAAACCGCATGAAAATCCGTTTAGTAGTTTTTGAGTTTATCACAAACAGACAGACAGACAGACGCGGTAGGGGACTTTGTTTTATACTATGTAATAATAATGATATTGTAGGTGGTAGGGCCACGCTGAAGCTATTACTGGTTTCAGCGTGAATGGGTGAACAAATAACGGCAACTCGCTCCATTTTTCAAGTTGTGTTAGTTCTTAGTAATCGTTGTGTACTTTTTGGGAGGTTATGAATGTGTAACTTCAAATATTAACTTGTAAAAGAGGCAAACGTAAGAAGGTTCTTAACATACTACTACCGTATACAATCGAAAATAAACAGATCTCTTTAAATACGTTGTTTTGATTGTTCATTTAAGTTTCTCAATTCTTTTGTTATTCTCATATGTAAATAGGCGAAATAAAGGGGATTAATACCATTTTCTGTTGTTTGTCAATGGATTTGTTGGTGGTAGAGCCACGCTGAAGCTATTACTGGTTTCAGTATGAATGGGTCGGCTCACCTGGGGTAGTACCACCACCCTCTCATAAAAAACGTGAAGTACCAGTGCTTGCATTATTGCGTTTTGTTCGGTCAGTGTGTGCTGGACGCCCATCCTTCACTGCCTCCTTCCCCAAACATAGGCTGCCAATGCACTTGTGACTAGCCTAGTGTCTATGGACGGTGGTGATCACTTAATATCAGGTGGCCTACCTGTTCGTTTGCATCCTATGATATAAAAAAAATCTATAGTTTTGGTGGCTATTGACGTTGTTTATTATTATCTTTAGTGTCATCAACACGAAAATTTAATGTGACAGAGAAAATTTAAAATATAACTCTCTTTTCATCATACTGTATGATGCTTTCCTCTGCTAATCTCATTGACATATAAAAACCCTAGACACGTTTCGAATAAAAGTAGCGCTCAAAACCGTGGGTATACGTGGGTTATAGTTATGCCATAAACTTATGATTTTGCAAATTCTACCTAACCTGAATGATTTTAAGTTGTTTTTACAAGAACGCAAGTGACTCGAGACTATTTGAAATGACTGCATAATCCGAAATTATGCACTCATTGTTGTGTTCGGTAACATTGCCGACAGATGGCGTGATTTGAAGATAGGTACAAATTGTATTCGGTATTATAAAAGATGTAGTCCGGGGCCTTCCCAGGCCAATAGCGTAGACAGTTCGAGAAAAGAAAAAATATAAAAGATACTGTAGACGAATAGACGTTAAAAAATTGTCTCTGTATGACCGAATTTACTAAATTTATACATACATAATAATAAATTTGGATTATATTATACTAAAATAGTAGTTCAAGAATATATCGATTATACATATAGAAAAGCACGTGGAATTGCAAGAAATTATTAATTTGTATTATTAAGTCGGATACAAAACACGTACGACAATTTCATTTCTGTAGTTATCGGTTTCCGTGGTGTAGCGGTTATCACATCTGCCTAACACGCAGAAGGCCCCCGGTTCGATCCCGGGCGGAAACATGCTTTTTGTCAATATATTGTTATATTTTAAACTGGTGTTTTTTTTTGTTTTATTAAAATGAACATATAACTATTAGAAGAACTTGTTAATTACTTCTTTCGATTTATGAAATAAATGTGACAACAGTTGCTATTTTATTGTTGAAGGCGCTGAAATTATTTAAATTACGTTGTGACCTTTTTCGTTGAAAGATTGTGCAATCAGCATCTGAAATGCAATCAGAATCTATAAATGTACTAACATGTTTAAACAAAAATTATAATGAATGTTTCATTCATAAATAGCTGGTGTGTGAGACGGTTTGTAAAAATAGTTGCGCGTGTGCATGCGCAGTGTCGTTTTGCAATTTAAATCGCGGAGGCGCGCGTGTAAACAGCGAAATCGCGGTATTTAAAAAACGATGCAGGTTGTTTTGCTACGGCACACGACATGTAATTTTGTATTATAAATTTTTTTTTATTGTAGCACGGCAAAGTGACTGCACTATACCTGATGGTAAGCGTAGTACAATCCAAAAACAATGGCGACCATCGAGTGACACCTTATCCATCGCCGGTCGCCGCTGTCATGCTGGCCTGTGAAAAGCTGGATATGCACAGGCTAATCCCGAAACGCGACTTTGCCGTGCTACAATAAAAAAAAATTTATAATACAAAATTACATGTCGTGTGCCGTAGCAAAACAACCTGCATCGTTTTTTAAATACCGCGATTTCGCTGTTTACACGCGCGCCTCCGCGATTTAAATTGCAAAACGACACTGCGCATGCACACGCGCAACTATTTTTACAAACCGTCTCACACACCAGCTATTTATGAATGAAACATTCATTATAATTTTTGTTTAAACATGTTAGTACATTTATAGATTCTGATTGCATTTCAGATGCTGATTGCACAATCTTTCAACGAAAAAGGTCACAACGTAATTTAAATAATTTCAGCGCCTTCAACAATAAAATAGCAACTGTTGTCACATTTATTTCATAAATCGAAAGAAGTAATTAACAAGTTCTTCTAATAGTTATATGTTCATTTTAATAAAACAAAAAAAAACACCAGTTTAAAATATAACAATATATTGACAAAAAGCATGTTTCCGCCCGGGATCGAACCGGGGGCCTTCTGCGTGTTAGGCAGATGTGATAACCGCTACACCACGGAAACCGATAACTACAGAAATGAAATTGTCGTACGTGTTTTGTATCCGACTTAATAATACAAATTAATAATTTCTTGCAATTCCACGTGCTTTTCTATATGTATAATCGATATATTCTTGAACTACTATTTTAGTATAATATAATCCAAATTTATTATTATGTATGTATAAATTTAGTAAATTCGGTCATACAGAGACAATTTTTTAACGTCTATTCGTCTACAGTATCTTTTATATTTTTTCTTTTCTCGAACTGCGCCCAACGAAGTGGGCACGGGTCGGCTAGTCTTTTATAATACCGAATACAATGTGTACCTATCTTTCAATCACGCCATCTGTCGGCAATGTTACCGAACATAGATAAGACATTATATACTGAGATTGCCGAGTTCCAATATCGGTGGCGGTTGTTCAATACTACTGTACATTATTTGTGCTGTTACATTTAAACATAATATTTTGTTAATGTAATCCACGACGTAACTATAGACGCCACAACTTTCAAAAAGTCACACTTGACAAAATGTTATGTATTATGGGGTGGTCTAGTATTCTAGCGGTTTTACTCGAGGAATTTTTATCCGATGTTCGCAGATTCGGAATCTGGCATTTACAAATTGGTAACATTATCGATTGAAAACATAAGACAACGTAAGAAAACATCGTGAGGAAACCTGAACTTGAGAAACGTTCTTGTAGTGAGTACCACTGTGGGAAAACTGAATTTCTCAGATTCTGAAATCACCAATACGTCGTGGGCTGCCGTACTGATTATGTCCACATCTTCCTTCGGCAAGAGGCCTAGGGTTCTGCAGTGAGCTTATGAGGACATGGGATTAATAAAATATTCTTCATTTAATTTCAAAAGACAATTGGATTATTTTATAAAATTCCTCTACAAACTATGTAATATGTAGCTACCTATATAATACATATTACAGAATTCTGTTTTTTTTTAACTAGACAGACCAGATTTTTTTTTAATTTTGCTAAATTTGTTGCAAAATTTTAGTGTTTTCACAAAAATTGTCATAAAATATATTTGAAACTAAAATTATAATATGGAAGCTAATAATTCAGCAGTGAAGGCCCTACATACAATTTCGGATTAAACAATTTGAATTCAATAAAAAAGTTTGATAACTCACGATGTTTATTATGTACATAGTTCAAGATAAATTACACTAATTTTCACTACAAATATCTTATTATATAGCTTACACTATACGACTATAAGGCTATGCGTAACACAAAATAATAGACACATAATAGAAATTAAATTTGACTGAGCAAATTCAATAATTATTGTAATATAGGATACCACACAATTTTAGAAATGCCTCCTTTACTCAATAAAATGTTCCATATTTTCATTGTATGCTTCTAAGGCATAAAAAGTATGGATTGGTCTATCGACGTCTAAATTAATTTATAAAAAATCATATTTAATGTGCATCACAATGTATATTCAGATTCATCCTAAATTTTAGTATGCATGTAGGAACTTCTCTATATACTGAGATTGCCGAGTTCCAATATCGGTGGCGGTTGTTCAATACTACTGTACATTATTTGTGCTGTTACATTTAAACATAATATTTTGTTAATGTAATCCACGACGTAACTATAGACGCCACAACTTTCAAAAAGTCACACTTGACAAAATGTTATGTATTATGGGGTGGTCTAGTATTCTAGCGGTTTTACTCGAGGAATTTTTATCCGATGTTTGCAGATTCGGAATCTGGCATTTACAAATTGGTAACATTATAGACTGACGGCGTAAGAAAACATCATGAGGAAACCTGAAGATGAGAAATGTTCTTGTATCACTGTGGGAAAACTGAATTTCTCAGATTCTGAAATCACCAAAACGTCGTGGGCTGCCGTAGTTATTATTCTCGAACACTTTAAATTAACTTAAAAGTAGTTTTATTACAACAAAAATGACTATATGGTCAGTTTGTACGCAATAGAAGGAGTATACCAGCAAAAAAAAAAACAAAATATCATAGTTACTTATTCTAGAGTGTACTTTAAGTGGACTTGGATCTCACCAAACTTGGGAAAGTAGATAGGGACTATGGATAATGAAGATCAACCTTGATCTAGCGACAAAGACCCCCCAAATCTACACTTCACCCTGTCACAAGATGACTTTAAGGAATGCCAAAAACTTTGATGGGGATACAAGTGATATATCATTATCTAATCATGAATTTTAGAGTGTTAAAAAAACTAATTAACAAATTAATTTCAAAATTCAAGAATTTAAAGTCTCAGGTTACAAATTATGTGATAATATTCAGAAAACTTTATTAAAACATGAAATCAAGGCACCTCCCTAATTGAAAGCATAAACACAATTACAGATCACTTAAATCCACATCAAAGTTCTTAGCATTTATTGGAGTCTGCAAGCAGTGCTTTCAATTAGGGAGGTGCCTTGATTTCATGTTTTAATAAAGTTTTCTGAATATTATATTATATGTTGAATTGTAAATAATGAATGAGCATGACATGACATCTTGAAATCTAGCATAAATATAAATCGAGATATTCTGTCTAAGCAGTTTTTAATATTCGACAATTTAAATAGTGCTCATTTATAGATACAATATTCTTATATGTTACTATGGTTACGGGGTTATGTAGATGAAAGCACGGTAAATAAAACAATGAACAACATTTTGCTACATTTCATGCGGACCAAGTCGTGGGTAACAGCTAGTATAAAATAGAATAATATAAATTACTTCCTATCTGCCGGTGAAAGTCCCGTGAAAATCGGTCCCTCCGTTTTGGAGATAGCACTGTGGGCGAAGCCACGGTTAACAGCTACTATAAATTGAAATAGACTAAATACTTGTTATGTTGTCCGCTATCTGCTGAAGAAAGTCCTGTCAAAATAGGTCCAACCGTTTAAGGAGGTAGCATAGCGGATGAAGTCGCGGTTAACAGCTAGTCTAATTTAGAGTAGCCTAAGTAACCCGCTGTAATTTCAGCTATTTGCCAGTGAAATTTCCGTCAAAATCGGTCCAACCGTTTCAGAGATTACGCGGAACAAACAGACAGACGGACAGGCAAAAATTTTAAAAATTGCATTTTTGTTTTCAGTAGCGTGTATAGTTTCACACCCAATCATTAAAAAAATATATTTTGATAATACATACAGACATTCTTAGTATATGTATTATTAGAAATTCCAGAAGTAAATCGAATTTAAAAATAAATCCCAGTTCCGATATTAGAATACCAGAAATAGATTTATATAAAAAATAACACAATTACATATCTCAACACGAAGACTCACATCAACAATTAAATCTCAAGTTATGTTTCCGCCCGGGATCGAACCGGGGGCCTTCTGCGTGTTAGGCAGATGTGATAACCGCTACACCACGGAAACCGATAACTGTCGTAATGAAATTCTCGTATTGTTTTTGTATCCGACCAATAATAGTACATATAAATAATTTCTTACCATTCCACGTACTTTCCTATAAGTATAATCGATATTTTCTTGAACTACTATTTTACCATAATATAATTAAAGTTTATTACTATTACAAAAACATACATGTCATACAGAGACCATTTTTAACGTTTATTTGTCTTCAGTATCTTTTATATTTTTTCTTTTCTCGAACTGACTACGCTATTGGCTTTGGACTACATCACACATCTATACTAATATTATAAAGAGGTACAGTTTGTGGGTTTGTGAATTTGTGACGTTATAAGGGGTAATCTCAGGAACTACTGGTCCGATTTAATTTTTTCAGTGTTATATAGCTCATTCATCGAGAATAGTTATAGGCTATATATCATCACGCTAAGGCCAAAAGGAGCGGAGCACAGATGAAAAATGTTTCAAAATCGAGATGTTTTTTTCTTTTTGAGAGCTTCTGCTGTGTGTCAGCGTTAGCCCAGAGTAGTAACTATTACTACGGGGACGAAGTCACGGGCAGAGGCTATAACCTATATACTAATATTATAAAGAGATAGAGTTTGTGAAGTTGTAGGGGGTAATCTCAGGAACTACTACACCGATTTTGAAAATTCTTTTACCAATATAAAGCCACGTTATTTATGAGTGTCATAGGCT
>MU161197.1:0-14847 GCA_015888305.1 Antheraea pernyi | reverse complement strand
AATAAATAGCAATCTTTTTTATTATTTAGGGGCTTTTGACTCTAGTCATACCAGCTCCATCATAACCTAATTATATTAGCCGTAAAACCTTTTGTACATCTTCTTTTATAAAATCATCTTTCAATTATTTCACATAGCATTTTAGCAACCTCACTCAAAGGTTTTGCTAAAATATTATGGAACATACCGACATCCAGGTTATTTGAATTACATTTTTTAATTTATCTTGTTCTAAAATTATTGTTCTTGACACAATCCGTCAGAAAATGGTGAACATCATCTATAATTACGCATTTTGAACAAATTGGTGAAGGACTTGTTTTCATCAAATATTAAAATTTTATGACGGATAATATCCAGAATGTAACCTATGTACTAAAACGATGTAGGACCTCTTCAGTAATACATCACAGAACAATGGTGTTCAAGGAGGCTGACTTTGTAAAGTCTTGTAGCAAATACCCTTTTATTTAGATCTCTCATCAAAATATTCCTTCCGTATATTATAAATAGTCTTATCACCGTTTCCTAAAATTTCTGAATAATGATTGTAAATAAACAGTTCTACACCATTTGATATTGCTAATTTTCATCCTCCTCATTACCCTTTAATCCTGTGTGATGGAATCCATTGAAGTTTACATATTATGCCATTGAGTTGCAAATAATGGGTTTGTCTTAGGACCGTGTAAGCTATTGGTACTCCTCTGATACTAGAGGTGCAACAAGCTAAATGATGAAGTGAGCTGTTACTATTAGTTAGTATAACAAACTTATCAGAACTCATTTCGATAGCATATACAAGAGCTTTGATATGGCAAACATTTCAGCAGTCAGAATTGATAGTTACAATATTTTCTATTTTGAAGTGGCCCCTGTATTGTTCATAACTAGCATAAAATGCTGCTCTATCTACTATATATATCGGAACTCCTTGAGCCATCAGTATATATTTCGATCCAACCCTTATATATTTTTTGTATTTCTCTTGTTTTTTTATGTCATAGGAGGCAAACGAACATGTGGGCCACCTGATGTTAGGCCATCACTACCATCCATAGACACTTGCAACACTAGGGGAGTTGCAATTGCGTTGCCAGCCTGTGTTTGGGGGGAAGGAGGGAGGGAGGACCCAGCGCTGATTCTTGCTGGAAGGACCATTCTTGGTTATTGAACATGGTGTTGTTAAAGGGCTTCACCAACTTCTCGAGAATGGTGTCTTGATACACTTGTGCCGATGTTTTGATACCTTTCTCACAGAAGTATGGCTCAGTCACTCTTTAATAGCTAATACCCCACCAAACCATAACTGAAGTCGGATAGTGCCCACGTTGCACTCTGTCGACTAATTGGAAAGCTTACTTAGAGCTTTGAGCATAAATACTGTCACTTTGTTTGTTACAATGTTGCTCAATTGTAAATATTTTCTCATCCGTAAACAAATTTTTTGTGTGACCTCCCTTTGCGTACTGCCGTACTGCTTCAGTAGTTGTTTCGATTTTACCACCCTATTATTTTTTTAATTATCAGTTAAGAAATGACCAGTACGTCTCTTATAGACGTACGTATCTCCTAAGTCATCTTTTAAAATACGCGACATGGTTCTAGGTGCTATCCTCATCTCCTGAGATAAAATCTTTTGCTTTCGGACAGGATTTCTTTGAATTCTTTCCCTTACTGCTTTGACCACCTTTTTCGTACAAACACTACATGGACGGCCAGATCTTTTTCTGTCACAAACAGAGGAGGTCTCATTGTACCTATTAATAGCCCGGTATATAAACATTTTATTAATACCAAGCGTGTGGAGAGTTTTAAATATGGCATTTGGCTCCATACCTAATTTGTCTCACAAGCAATCACAGCAATTCGATTCTCTTTATCCACTTCTTTCCACACATCTTTTTCCACTCTATTTTAATATCGCAAAATATTTTACAATGTGTTGACGCCAAAATAAGAAAACTCAATTAATGACCATATAAAAATGTCAGATTCCAAATTCAAATATAATATTTTGTTTATTTTTAATTGTAACAGTATTTATGGCCAGACTAAGTATACGAACAGGACGGGTTTTGTTTTTCTATTCCAATATATACTATAGCTAAGAGAACTGAGGTCTTGCAGGTAATCTAAACTTTGATTATTTAAAAATATTTTAGCCCTAATACAAAATTTATTAGCTAAATAGTATCTTCTCAAATGAAATGGTTCATTGCATAATTATTATGTATTATTGTACATATTGAATTATAAATCAAAACAAAGAAAATTATCGGGAACAACATATATTTATTTAATTATCGTGTTATCCTTATAATTTGCATTACGAAACAAAACAGCAAATTACCTAACAGCAAAATAATTCACAACAGTTTATAACAATGATTGGTGTTAATACGAGTGTGAAAAAAAATATCACCCATAGTCCATTCTGCTTTGAATCAGGTTTATTTTGACGTAAGTGTTTAGAGTGGATACCCCTGGAACAACCACAAAGCAAATAGCCATCTAATTTGGCATAGTATCTTCATACAATAACCAATGGCTTTACATTATAATGTATTGTATGAAGATACTATAAAATATCAAGATATTATCACTCAGACACAGAATAAATAATCACAAGTCTGTAGGGAGTTGTTTCTAAAATAATTCGTTTATTTCCATTGATTATTTTGTTTCAGGTAAAAATTATAATATAAGTATCATTACAAATATTATAATAGAAAATGTCATCATGTAAGAAAAAGTTGATCAATGCCAAACTATATGTAGCATTACTTGAAGATTATACCATAGAAGAAAAGAAAAAAGAAATCTTAGAATGTCTAGATGCCGGTGCAAATGTTAATGAACATTTTATTAATGACTGTAATAATACCCCATTACATATTGCAGTAAAGAATGAAGAGCCAGAAATTGTACATTTTCTTCTTCAACATGGAGCAAATGCTAATAATATTAATGATTTTAACGAAATAGCACTAGATGTTGCAAATGACCTGAACACAGAATCAGGACATGCAATAGTAAAGTTATTAACAAATGAGATAAAAATAAATGCTATGAGTGTGGATAATGCAGTGAAATCAGACTGTAGCGCTCAAAACGATTTACAATATGAGTATCACAAAAGAATCGGCACTTCGGGAATAGAAGGCCAACTATATGAAACAAAATTACTTAGTTTGATACTAATTCGTGCATTAGTGAATGAACGAATTGACCAGTTTTATTTAGGAACTAGTTTAAATGAAATAGATGCTCTTGATGACATCTGTATTAGATATCAGGCAGAAAATGAAAGGTATATTATTTTTCTGCAAGCAAAACACAGGAAAGATGTAAAAAAAGGAAGAATAACATATCAAGAGTTGTGGAGGAGCAGTGGAGATTTCAGTTTACCTAAGTATTTTCGTAGTTATTTGAAAATAAGGGAAAAATTTGCTAAAATAGATGATGATGTAATATATGAAGGGAAATATGAGGATGTTAAGTGTATCTTTATTATTTATACACCAGGTACACATGACTTACAAGAGAGTAATATAAAACAAACTACACTGAGCCCAATAGTTAATGATTTGATATGGAGTGGAAAGTGTTGTGAAAAATTCCAGTATGAATACACTGATAAAGATGTGAATTTATTGAAACAGACTATATTACTCCAAGACATGAAGAATCTAGGAACATTTATTTTCGAACTTAAAGATAAATACAATAATATGATGAGTAATGACTACATACGCAAATTTCACGTTGTACTAGCACAAAAGGTCTTTAATATTGGTGCAAAAAGTACAGGTTTCCGCTGGGGTACATTCCGTAATGATTTTTTTTCTAGTAATGATGAGTTATTAATGACACTGAAAGAAACTATTTTCTATAATGCTGTTAGTAAAACCAATGTCAGTAAAACAATCTTAAAGAAACTTATACACAATGTTACTCAAAACTTAACAGTGAAGAATCTTAGCAAACTGTTACAAGATGTAACTATATGTTTAGATTTAAAAAAGAATGTCCTGTTAATTTTAGATAATCGTTTTAAATATTTAAATAGTAATTTATCTTCTTTAAAAGTAAGCCCGACTCTTTTTAACAATGCACTAGAAATTGCAACCAAAGAAAAATTGCATTTACTTCATTTTAAACTTCCAATTACATTTGGTAATATCGATATCGTAGTAAGAGATGATGCAAGAATTAATTATTTAGCAAACCAAATTAAAAATATTATATCAAAGACTGAGGGTAAAATAATTAACATTACCAAAAGTTCTATAGGAAAAGATAAATTAATTGAACCAGGTGTTGTACAAAAAGGTGGTTTAGGATCTGCAATTGGAAACTTGTTAATTTTGGATCAGAATACGAAAATGGTAAAATTTAATATGGATTACAAAACACTAGGCCAAAAGTCCCGAAAATTATTGAAACATATAGAAAGTATACCAGCTTTAGAAACATATAGACTTCAGATAGATATAAATGATTTTCCTAAACTTACATTTGATGAGGAATACAATAAAAAAATTACAAAAAACTTTTTTGATAATCTTTGGTTCTTTACCAGTCAAGCTAAAGAAGATGAAACAGAGAAATACTCTAATGGAGTTTTATATGAATATCATAACACAAATAGAAGTAAAAATAAGAAAAAAGTGTCATCTGTTCGTTGCGATGCTATATATTTTAAAATTCATGATGCAATACAGAAATGGTGGTTAAAGGATGGCAATTCCCATTATTTAACAAATAAGTCACAATATTATAATAAATTATTAAATGATTTTGAAGGTACATCAATACTGAGTATTCTGAATTATACTTGCACTGCAACGATGGATAAGTACAAGATTGAATTTAATGAGAACAGCATAGATTCCTTAGAGTTAAATGGAGAATTGATAATTATAGAAACGGAAGTTACTATTCTAACAGGCATTAAGTTAATGCAATATTTTCGAAATAAAATAAAAGAGATAGGCAGCTATACATTCTTAGATCTTGACTATGTTTTAACTCTCTCAGAAGCAGATTGTGATAGTGTTATGGATGAAATTAAAAATACAAAATTAGAAACGTTAATAATTATATTTGAGAATAAAACAGAAATTATAGATGTTAAAAAAAATATTGTATACAGGTTTATCTCAGAGTCTACAACAGAAAAACTAATTATAGTAACAAATGCAAATATGGGTATATATTTAAAGGAAAATGTTATGAAACGTCAAGTTGAAAGCTATATGGATTATAGAAATAATCTGATTGACCTGACACCAGATTCTCAGTTTGTAGTTTTAGAAAACTACCTAACATTTCAAGGTGTAAAAATCAAATGGAATAAAATAATAAATGAGGAGTCCAAAAGAGCTATCAAATCAAACATACTATTCAAAATTATGAATAACGAAAAAATAGAGATAAGTAAAATATTAACGAATTCAAAATATGAAGAAATGAAGCATTATTACATAACAAGAAGTTTGCGATGCCCAGCAACAACAATTTCTGCTAATAAAGTAGATTTAACTTCTCACACTAACCTTGTCTTATCACCCTATAGTTTAGATAAATGTGGTGAAATCATTGTCATCAAAACTTTGGAAGATTTGAGTGATGTTGTAGTACTGTTAGCTGCACCCGGTATGGGAAAATCTACTTTTCTTACCCATTTGTCCTTAGCCACAAAGGAAGTAAGTCCAGGGCTTTGGATAGAACGTATCGATCTTATCGACTATGAATTTTTTTTCAATCATTTGAGAGAAAATAAAATGCAAATAAATATAATTAAAGCAATTGAATTTATTTGTAAAATTGTACTCTCTAAAAGAGTTAAACCACGGTATAATATTGAAGCAAGTATCAATGAACTCAAAATCGATATTGAATTACAAGATGGCAAGATAAAATTGAAAAAATTTGAAGATGACAATATTATATCATTGTTAACACTAGAATTATTCATTGACTGTTATAATAAAAGAAATACTATTTTACTTTTCGATGGATTTGACGAGATTTGTCCTCGTAATAAGGTAGAACTCACTTCATTTCTCAAGTGTTTGATATTTCTTCCTGCAAAAGTATCAAATGAGACTTCATGCATGAAACAAAAAATGTGGATCACAAGTCGTTCTTACAACAACATTAGAAGAACATTAGAAGCTGAATTTGGTACTTCATATATCCTGGAACAGTTCACAGCCATTGAGCAAGAAATTTTCATGGAAAATTATATGAAGGCTAATTTGAATTTACGAGAACTTAGTAATCAACAATATGGAAATATAGATGGACTTTTTGAGTACGTCAAATTATTTGCTAACCGAACAATAACTAACAGAAAAACGTTTAAAATGACCGATCTCATATTACGGGGTGTGTATTTCGGAGCTGTTAAATACTTTCAAAGTGAGATAAAACATACGCCTTTATCCGATGATAAAAAAGTATTTGTATCAAAGTGGAATTTATTAAACTTACACCATGCTACAATTTCTGATGCTTTTCCGATAAGAGACAAGAAGTTGAATGACATTCTATATAACAATAGGGAAATGCAAAACGTAATTCAAACTCCGCTTCATATGTACGTCGCGATTGAATTTTTAAAAAGCATAGTCAAGGATGAAACTATTCAAAATAACGAGATAATGGAAAAATGGAATTTAGACGTAAATACTATGGCGTTTTACGAAAAGTTCTTCAATGAGAAATTGGTAACTATACTTTTCAAAGAGAAAGACGCAGCAGATTTAAATAATTCACGTGTGCATGCTATATATGAGAAAGAGCGTAAAGAACTTATTGATAATCATAAGAAGATTGCTTTTTATTCATTATTCAAAGACGATTATGATGAAATACTGTCTAAAGAAGTAGTTGACAAAATCGAAAACATGATACATAAAATGGAATCAGGTGAAGAGGGAACAGGAATAGTTGATTATATTATAAATGGTGTACCTAAATTCATACACCTTTGTTTTGCTGAATATTTAGCTGTAGAGTGTATATCTGATTTGATAAAAACAACCCAACACGAAGAACAAATAAAATTATGGAAGTTCATATTACATCAATTGTTATTCAAAGGAATTAGGGGTGTCTTATCCGTTTTAGATCTCAAATTATGTAACGATTGTGATTTGAGAAATGCTATATTAAACTTACATGTAGATGTGAAAGAATTTATTTTTAACGAGTTACTAGAACAGACTTTAGATCCCTCAGATGAGTACGCTCTCACAGTCTTAGATGATGTTGTGGTTAATTCTTTGAGATACATAGCTAAAATTTTGCTTACTGTAGTAACAGATATTGTGAATTACCATAATTATGATAAATTTAACAAGTTTCTTCAAAAGAATACTTATTTTTGTTACGCTAGTGTGGATTTGGGTTTTACCGAATTGATGGAAATTATCTTTGATTGTACAAGAAACAGTGCCGTACCAAACAATATAATTAGCTTTGAGGACAAAGCCAATAATACAGAAATTATTAATTCATTAAAGATAATGCTTAATCCTGATAAACCTAACAATAATTTAGAAGAGGAAGCTGCACAATTAGCTTATATTTATTAAAAATAAGTATCAAAATAAATATACATAGGTGTAAGTGATCTATTGGTAAGGGAATGTTGCAGATTAGAGGACAGAGAAGAGGTGTGCTGTGCATCCTTGAGCTAGTTGTCAAATTAAATCGGCTGAGTGCCTTAAGAGCTCACCTTAGTAGTCCGGTGAAACTGTTAAGACCTTATTAGGAAAATAGCGTAGTCCGTGCAAAAAAAACTAGAACAGAGAATTCTGATGTCATGGAAATTATTTATGATCATAATCATGGGCCCATCGCTGGTCAAGTGTTGTAACTTCAGTTGTTTTTAGTCGCATATTATGGTGATGACATTTAAAAAATTGCAAAAACATTATTTACCGATACTTTTTACTTGTGTTTAAGTAAGTTTATATGTTTACTTAAAATTATATTCTCAGTTAACATATCGAGAACAAGATATCATGGAATTTATCTAAAATTATGTTATAGTATATTTTTTAAATATTTTGATGTAGATTTATACAATTTTTATTACGAATCAATATTTTATGATATAAATGTGCCATTTATAGTAAGGTGAATAAAATAAAAAGATTATATAACGTATAATTATTGTTTTATGTTTGGCATAAGATGGTTGCGAATTAAGGATAAAGAATCTTGATTTAAAACATCGATTGTTTTAATCAACTTGAACAGTGTCCTGTGAAATGGATCTTGAAAAAAGTAAGCTCTACAGGATCGATTATTCAAAAGTTGATCTTACAATTTTTTATTTATGCTATTTTTTAATAATAAATTATTGTAGGGTTTTATTTGTATCTAAATAGAAAAAATCGAACCACAAGTTTATAGTCGCAGAGCTCGATTCTGCTCGATTGCTCGATATTCTGTCTAAAAATCTATTATTACATTAATTGGCTCAGATCGCCATCCTTATGTTACGTCATAATTAATTTACGTCATTTAATGAGAATAATGATACAATTGGCTTGAAGGGGCTGCCTTCTGCGAGATGCAACCCAGTGAACTCACTTTTTTGGTCAGGGATCTATAAACAGTGTTATACAATCCTAGTGCTTCGTATGAATAGCTATTTTTGATGATATATAATAGATGTAATGTAGTGATATAGATTAAAAATATCCGGTTATTCCAGATCCAAATTAACCCCACGGGCAGCACTAAATTTGTGTCCGAGCCGCAGTTGTGACACTGTTTAGACCAGCAATTTTTAAAATGAGTTCTATGAAACCAAATGGCTACATGGAAGTCATCAAAATTCCGCGTATCAATATCATTAAATAGCATAGAGTAAAGTCGTTTTTTATATATTTACTTGTGTATATCCTTAGTTTCCTCTAAGTTACGTAACGAATTTTGATACGCTTTTACTATCGTTCAGGAAATTTCTTTCGGAAGGGTTATTCGTATAGTATATGTTTATGTCGTAAAATATAGTTGTCGTGTAGTCTAGTTGTAAAAAACAGTTTTCACACACTCCTATTGCTGAAACTGACTAAATCTTGACAAGTAGGTCAAAATAATGCGGTATGGAATGGTATATCCTACAAATGCCTACAGAAAATCCCTTATCTATCGTCTAGGATATTATAGTAATTATTTGTCTTTTACATATAAATAAATTACTGGTTATATGTAACAATGCCTTGAGCAATATGTAATTAACCCCTCGGCTGATTTTTTGAAACCCAGGTCTCAAAATGGCAGATCATGTCATGTTTTATTTTATTTCACGACATCATAAATTGTAAATTTCATCGTTTAGTAAAAAGAATTAATACAAATGAAAAAGATATTTAAAAAGTGCAGGTGGTAGAGCCACGCTGAACCTATTACTGGTTTCAGCATGAGTGGGTCGGCTCGCCCCGGGGTAGTACCACCCTCTCATAGAAAACTGACGTGAAGTAACAGTGCTTGCATTGTTGCGTTTCGTTCGGTCAGTGAGAGCGCCGGAGACCCACCTCCTCTACCATTCCACTTTCCCCTTCCCTCCCTCACCCCTCAACACAGGCTGGCAACGCACTTGCGACTCTCCTGGTGTCGCGAGTGTCTATGCTCGGTGGTGATCACTTAACATCAGGTGACCCACCTGTCCGTTTACCACCTAGGATATTAAAAAAAATGTAAAATTTATCATTTTACAATTAATAATTTGTTGTTTTTCAAAGTTTTTTTTAAAGATTATGTTGCCAACAGTCTGTAGACCTGTGGCGCATCATGTCTACATTCGGTTGTGTGGAGCTTAAAAATCTCATGGTTTTGGACAGGCCAGGGAATTATCCTTATGCAATTAAATACTATAGTTACGTTTAGCATTTAACGTAGATCAAAATTATTATTTCTATAAATATACATGAAGCTATCACATATTAAAAATTACGCGCAATAAAAAGTTGTACATTTGAAATACGAAGTTTCTTCGACTAATAAAATATCAAAGTTAGTCAAAGTCTAATTACATCCATGCGAAGCCGAGTCGGGTCACTAATCGATTACTGAATCATGTTAGCTGTTTTAAAGCCACGGAAGAAACAGAATTAAAACTTACAATTATTGATGTGAAATATCTATAGGCCACGGCGTGTGTGTGAAATGTGGCGACGCGATGCCATCTCTCTTACCGCGCTGAGCTCGCATACCTATAATGTATACAGTGTCGTTTATTACGTTACACATGTGTTTCACATCTGCCAGGTGTACCGTGACGACTTAATTTTGTTATTGTATTTTTTGTTCTTATTTAAATGTCTTTTATTATTTAATGGTTACATAAAATACAAATATAGTCTTTTTGGCTATTTAATAGCTCCAAAATTTTAGAACTCGGTGATTTAGCCGCTGATGTTAGTTTAATAGATTTAGCATATACAACTTGCACGTACTAATTATAAATGAAATTTATGAGAAGCCAAAATAATTTTATAGTTATAGTAATGTATCATACTTACATTTCACCTTCGAGAATCACGTTTTGTAGAGCTGTGAAAAAAATACGACAATACGTTCATAGTCTGTGTTTATACTTCGAAACATTGCTTCCAGGTCTGAGGATGTCTCCCTGAATTTAGGGGTTTTGAGACCTTGTGAGAAAATTTGAACATAAGTTTGCTTTACGGGGTGAAAAAAAATGAAATAATAGATTCAGAAGTTTTTGTATAGGTGGATAAGTGGTTATAAATGTAGAACTTATTACGTTTTGTATAGAAATTACATTACATTACATCAGTAATTCAGTTTTGCACGCGTCCTAGTTTAAAAACGTGATACAAAAGGCTACATCTATAACATTAGGAAAATTTCTATAACACGAATTTTGAAGAGAATCGGAGTTATTTTAGGGAAAAGATTACATAGCAATCTGGTAATAATATGCAAAAGTGGCAGCTGTCAAAATTAAAAATCGTTGAAAGTTATTGTACCTACAAGTTTTTCGCGTCTTATTTTCTTTATTAAATTTACGCCGAATAACAATGAGTTCAGGCTTTATATCTGAAACGGAGATTTTGGAGGCACGGCGTCGCCGTCAGGAGGAATGGGAGAAAGTGCGAACTGAAGATCAACCAAAAGGTAAATAGGTTATTATGTTTCTAAATTGCCAATGTTGATTGGACGTGATTAGATTTATTACTTTAAATAGGTGAGTGAGTGAGTGCATCCTGCAGTTACGTAGTAACTATATTTGATTGACTACGATTACAATCAAGAGATATTGGTTTCTCGGTTATTATCATTTCTTTATCATATAAGATATCATTAATTGAACATTACTGTTTGTACTACATGTTTTGACTGTTTTAATTACATACGAATTGTTTTTGAATCATATCATGTAAGGTTTTAATGAAAACGAAGATATTGAGTGGAATAATATAAGTATATACCTAGGTTTGCTATATTACTATACACACCAACAAAGTCCCGAAACACATTACACATTACCAATTTGCCTGATAGTGAGTTCAAGAACCACGTCAAGCGGGTTTTAATATCTAAAGGCTATTGTAGGGTGGATCAATATGTGAATGATTGTGACGTCTGGAAATGATGCCCCTCTCTGTGCATCCACTAATAACGAATGTAAATATTTATGTTCTTGTAAAAATATGACATGAAAAGATAAACCAGATCAAGTTTCTTGCCGGTTCTTCTTGATGACTGGGCTGTTTTCCAACCAGTGGTAGCTGTGACGTTCATAAGCGCCTTCTCATGGCCTACATTGAATAAAGAATATTTTGATTTGATTTTGATCCCATTTGTCAGTTTTTAAGTCTGGGCTTTTGTAAGGTGTTTCCGGCTGTTGATGAGTTCTGGCTAATTTTATATGTATTAACAAAATTAAACTTCAACATAACACAATAAATAACAGTAATTATTATGTAAATATATATTTATTTAAGTCATGACGTCTGTAAGTGTTGCATTTGTCTTTGTGTATATCAGTGGCCTAATCTAGAAGAACTGAATTATATAATAAAAATTTAATACTACCTGTAAAGTGACTCTCCCATGAGTCACTTGACACTGGCAGAATGAGCATCTATGGAGACATCATTATTCAAAAGTTGAAGTTAATAATAATAATAATATTTATTAAAAACAAAGATAGTTACTTAATCTATGACACTGAATTTAATTGAATAACCTATGTATTAAGTACACTGGTTTATCATCGTACCAATAGTAATTATCTTTGACATCTGTACTAGTGTTCAACTGTATCACAGACGTCAATTTACAATTTTATTTCACAGTTATTACATTATTGAATGATAAATGGTATAAATAAATATGGAAAATTAATAATTAGGTTCATCTTTATAGTGTCGTTCAGTCGAGACTGAAGTCTGAAGAATTTTTCTTAAAACTAGATCACTTATATATGGCAAATTTAAAATATCACACTGTGGAAGTGAATCATTTTTGAGGAAATAAATCACATAAATAGTCTGTGAATTTGATAAAAATATGCAGCTAAAGGAAACGATTCATTTTGGTATAAAATTACATACTAAAAATACAGTCACTAAGTATTTTATTATTCATCATATATTTATTATATCAGGTCAGTGATCCAAACATTATCTAGGCCCCCAAAAAAAGATCACAATCACATAGATCCACTCCCAAATTACCACAGTAGCCATACTTGGGTCTACAAATGATGGTAGCAAAAGACCATCGTATATTCAACATTGAATTAATAATGAAGAGCTTTTAATTACAGAGGCACCAGATGAGTCTTACGACTCGAGGCCACTCTACCAACGCTTAGAAGAGCAGAGATTGAAAAAGGAAGCTGAATATGAGGAGGCCCACAAATTAAGTAAATATGTTATATATGGATTAGCTATTGCTTGTGGCTTCGCTCACATTAATGTAGTTTTTAGCCTTCCTTGGGTACTTTTTTTTGGATGATTGGTACCATTTACATGTCCTTTTCTATACCACTGCCAATGTGTATATAAAATTTTAAGATGTGTGGATGTGAGTTAAGGTATGCAACTGTAACAAACAAACAAACTCACATTCCCATTTATAATATTGGTCAGGATTTTTGTCCCAAGGTAGCTGTTTTGCTAAAGTAAAATAGTGAAAATGGGAAATTTAAGTTTTAATTTGGCAAAAAATAATTTTGAAGCTATAATGACTCAGTTTATAGCATGCCAGACACCCTGTCTGTGAATGCATTTTCGAATACATGCAACTGAGCTTTTGGTGAAGGAAACCATCACGATCATGAATCACAAGTTGATAATCCCTACACCAAGACAACCAATTATTGGTTATATCTCATATTATTACATGTTCAATATTAATATAGTTCAATAATAGATTCTGTTACAAATTCTGCAATTCAACGTCAAAATATGCTAGTGTTTACTATACATAGAATATTTTCTCATTCAATAATTTAAAAAAAAAGTTTTAATTGAGGCTGATTATAGGTGGAATGATAAGTAGTATCGTAAGTGAATTGTATACTTGTTATTTTATATACAAATCAGCGGGCCCGTTGCACGATTTTCTGCCTTGATAATAAAAAAAAACCTAAAATTCAACCACAGCACCACCTCCCGAGTCATCATGTTCAGTTATGTGAACACTCAATTTTTTTTTTATCAAAATCGGTCCAGACATTTAGTAGGAGTTCAGTCACCTACATATGGATGGGAGAATTTTTGTTTTTTATAGTAGCACGGCAAAATGACTGCACTGTGCCTGATGGTAAGCACAGTATAATCCAAAAACAATGGCGACCACCGAGTGACACTATCCTTCACCGGTCGCCGCTGTCATGCCGGCCTGCGAAGATTTGGATATGCACAGGCTGATCCCGAAACGCGACCCGCAGAAGCGAATCACTATGACGGGCTTTTTCGCCCTATATATGGTGGTTGTGACCCAGTCAGGCTGTAAAACCCTACCACCCCGCTTTCGCCATTGCTTCGTTAGTTATTCAGCAGTGGTGCACCCAAATGCAGATGAGGTTGACTTGGATGTCTCAAGTCTTGGATGTTATTCGACATCCTTTACACCCCAAATTATTGTATATATAAAGATAAATAATGTAAATGTACAACTTTCAGAGAATATGATTAGAGGGCTGGATGATGATGAAGTTGGATTCTTGGATTTAGTGGAACGCACGAAAGCCAAGGCGGCGCAACAAATTTCGATTGAAGAACAAAGGGAGATGCAAGAGTTTAGGTAGCTTTAAATGTATTTGTCATCATCATCAACCTGTAAGAGACCTACTGCAGGACTATATGTCTCTTACCAAAGAAAGTATGGGCATAATCACCACACCAGCCCAGCATTTATTTGTGATTTAATAGTGAGAAATCCACAGTCCTATGTTTTCCCACATATGGGAGTACTACAAGAACATTTCTCAGGTTCAGTTTTGCTCACTATGTTTTACTACACCGTCAGCCGATACTGTTACCAATTTTAATTAATAAATATAAGCTAATTCCGAAAAATTCTTCGATATACACCGGGATCCCGACCTCAAAATGACATTGCACTGGTCAAACCCTTAGACCACTATGGTTTATTTATCTCTACTAGTTGGCGCCCAGCGGTCGACATTCGACCATAGTTCATTGATTTTTTAAAGTTGAACGTAGAATAAAAAAGGGTAATTGGAACGTAAGAGTAAAATAATACATACAGTCGAGCATAGCAACCTCCTTCACAACCATCTTTGAAGTAACTTTATTGACAGAATGTCAAAATGTCTTT
>MU161196.1:23407-46213 GCA_015888305.1 Antheraea pernyi | reverse complement strand
CAAAGTCGCGGTCAAAAGCTAGTATAAAATAAAATTGACAGAATGACATTAACTTGTTCAGAAGCGATTTTTTTTAAATTTAATTTCATTACATTGTCTTATTGCTTTAGTTCTTTAGTACACACGTGGGGAGTTGGGGTGGGTATTTAGCGAATAATATTTTAACCATAATAACTATCTATCGAAGGTAATATGTAGTTGTAACAATTTTTGTCAGTTACACGGAATTTAAAGCGTACTTTCTTCCCAATCTCGATTAAGCTGATTTGTTGTTCTAGTCGTGGTGGAAATATAAGATAAATTAAGTTGAATTCATAATAACGATATATCCAAAAACTAGTTTAGTACAAAATTGGGACGAAATATTTCGCGTCTTAGAAAATAGTTATCTAATTATATTTGTTTTCAACAAACAACTGGTACAAATAAACCTTTTGCAAGAATTGTTTATTTAGTTCTAATATACGTTTAATTATAAAGATCGTGAAATCTAATATATTTTATTGAAATCCGATACTTAGAAAGCCTCGAGCAGAATTTTCCCCTCTTTCGTGGCTGCGATAAACGAAGTCTGGGTAATATACGTTATTTTACATTCCCGCTGAGATAGATCACTTACCGTGATTAACGGTCTGGCCGCTTACGAATTGTTGTAATTTTTACTGGTCAAGGTTATGTAAATTGCGCAACGTTTGCCGAATTCACTGTGTTTTTCTATTTGTTTAAATGAATCGCGCATCCTAATTGACTCTGCTTTATATCGTGGTTGTTTTTCTTATTTCTCTATAATTCGTAGATAGCCTTTTTGCATATCAGGTAATTAGGGCTTGTGTACTTATTTCTCGACGTAATCAGAAATGGCTTAAGTGTCATTTGGTTGATATATCCGAATGCGTTTTGGTAGGTGCTCGAGCCCTGCGTTTTGGTAGGTGGTCGAGCCCTGCTGGGGTGACATGTGTGCTTACTTGCTCGAACCCGTGTCACTCCATTACGGCAGAAGAGGGTGGGTACACCGTGGGGTTTTAGTCCGTGCGAGTCGGACATAACCCACTCTCTCCCCCGGGAGGGTGGCGTATCTAGTAGGATTTCCCCACGTTAAAAAAAGGTGGTCGAGCCACGCTGAGGCTATTACATGAATGGGTCGGCTCGTCCAGGTTAGTACCACCCTCTTGCAGAAAACCGACGTGAAGTAACAGGGCTTGCATTGTTGCGTTTCGTTCGCTCAGTGAGAGTCCCGGAAGCTCACCCTCCCCCCCTTCCCTCTCCTCTCCCCCCAAATAGAGGCAGGTATGCACTTGCGACTCCCCTGGTGTTGTTGGTGTCTATGGACGGTGGTGATCACTTAACATCAGGTGATCCATCTGTTTGTTTGCCTCCTATAATAATAATAATAATATCATTTATTTCAGACAGACATCCATATTTGTGGGTACAATTACAGGTTTAAAAAAAAATAGTGTTAGTCATAATAATAAAACAGAAAAATAGATTATAAACAAAAACACAGAACACAGGATATAACATTAAGTGGTAGGTCCGAGTGGAACCTCCGGTGATGGTGGAAATTCACTGTACGACTGCATGTAGCCGTAGCCAGCGAGCCAGCATCGGAGAGTCTCACCGGTCCACCAGCGCACGTAGTATTCTGTATTCCTATGATATAAAAAAATGCGTTAAATTTTGCGATTCATGCGTGTTATATGGGTTTTGTTTACATGATTTCTATAAAATATTCTTTGTCATAAAAGGTTGCTATTTATAGATACGCTTATGGTCGTATACTATCGAAAATAACTAGAGATACAGAAGTTCTATAAAAGAAAAGACTGAAATGTAAACAGATAAAAATATAAAGAATGACAATTTTTTTTTGTTACTCTTGTTCACTTGGATTCACTTTATTTACTTCAAAAATAATAGTGGAATATATTTACTGTATTCATTCATTCATTTTTTTTCGACTCTCAAATTTTAGTTCAGTCTTTATTTTGCTGGTTTAATTTTGTTTGACACGTACAATAAACCATTTATTTATTTTTATATTCGCGCTTTCTGCCTGCAACTGGAGAGATACCAATTAAGATAGGAAAACATAATTTTCCAATGGGGCATATTCTTAAAGACATTGTATGAAGCAAATGTGTCCAGTGTTGTGGTATGTGCGGTATTTAACAATAACAAGAGACATAATTCGAAACAAGTATGTCTTACCGCAGATATCTCTCTAGTTCGTCCAAGCAGTCCCAAGTTAATTGCCCTCACAATTAACCACTAACTACCTACAACAAAACAAATGTGAATGCAACAAACGCAGCTTCTTATTTCTTAACAGTTAACAATGTTGTTATTAAAAAGCTTTATTTTATTGCTATATGTTCTTTTCTAACTTCTTATTGCCAGTAGACTAAAGACCTTGTATAGTGGTCTGTAGGGCTTAATATCGTTAATAAAGAATATCGTTTTTGAAATTGCCAATGACACCGTTACATAAGAGATTCTGTTAAACACTTTCTTTTAGAGTCTTCGTACTTAGACCACAAATTAATTCTTGTATCCGTTTTCTCTTGTCCTCGTTTAAGTTCGATTTTATTGGCGTTTTTTGTTGTCTTTTAGAGGAATATTCAAATTATACTTTATTTATAACTACTTTCTGCTCGTGACGTCATTTGTATTATTGTAAATATGATTTGTCCGTCTGGAACAGTACTTTTACTGGATGGAGGGTGTCCTGTGGTCCTTTTCTGTACATTTTTCGCGTATACAACATTGACAATACATACAACACAAACAACAATACAATACAATACAACATGATCGGTTGACTTGTTAAATTTTCAAAAAGGATTTGCGTGAAAACAAAGAATCACACTCCTATTTATAATATTGAAAGCATACAATATCTGTGCCCGCGGCTCCGCTTGTATTTGCTATAATTAAATGGTTTTTAAAAGATTGGTTAAAAAGGATTTTTACAGCACTTCGTTCGATTAAGGGATCGTTCATAAAATACGTGCGCACTTATATAAGGGAGAAACAGGGTTATATGGCATTATGCGAGGGAAGGAAGGGGTGATCCGAGTGTTCCTAAAGAAACGTGACGTTCGCAGCTCATCAAAAAATGTTGCAATATTTTTTTCGATTTTTGAAGTTATACTTCTTTTGGCGCGTTAGGGAAAAATTATGAGAGTAAATTTTTACGATGCGCGCACACCGTCACGAAAAACCGACACCCTGAAATTAGCTATAGTCAACATTTTGTTTCTTTGTATTAAAACTTTCAATGTATTAAATACCTTTTTTCTATTGTTAATGTCGTTTTTTCTACAAACGTAGAACAACAAGGCGAAAGACAAAATTTTTGAAAAGATTTTTATCTTGTTACGCCAAAGAAGTATAACTTCTAACGCGTGTACATATAAGTACATACACACTTTTTTTTATTTGTTTAATTTTGTTTTATTTATAAAAGGTAAAAATTTTGCTTGCCGTATTTTATGAACTTCTCCGTAGGGTGAAAATATCTATTAAACTGATTAAAGTCGTAAGTGTAGTGTCGTAAATAAAGTCGTGCATAAAAAATCGCCTATTCTGTTTTTCGTATAAGATATCTCATATGATTTTAATAATCATAGAACTAGAATTTTATTATCAATTAAGGCCACGAGTTTGAACATGATTAATAGGTCCGGTTCCGGTTAACATTTGTAGGTCAGTTTGCGTGTCCGAAGAGCATCATACTCTTTACTAATATCGAGTAGTGCCTAATATCGTTGCGTTGTGTAGATTGTTGTACGGGTATGTTCATGATTATATCTAAGACTGACTGGTGTCCGTGACTTCGTGCAAATTGTGCTTTTGTTATTTGAAGCTACGTGTTTTATCTGTATTAGTTGGGGACTGTATTTTGTTATTTTAATTGTAATCTTGCTTAATATGTAATCTTTCGTTGTGTCCAGTTTACTTTTGCGAATGTTTGATTTACTTTATCGTTACTGCTTAGTTACAATTCATAAATAATACTATACAAGTTCATAATTTAATTGTAAACTTCGCGTCAAAATCAGTTCATCTATTTCGAAGATTAGGCTGTAAGAATACCAGATATTTTATTTGTGTGTATACACTTATAATTACAAATAGCTGTACGCGCTGGTCTGCACGCGTTTTTTTAAATTGTATTAAAAAAATATAAAATTGTGAGATCACGTACAATTATAGAAATGCTCTTTAAAAACAATTGTGAGTACGACAAGCACGCTACTTACAGTAACATGCAACGTATACATTAGATATATGAATACTAACAGAGTATCGAATGAGGTTTATCATCAGTAACATATTTGGAAACTTAACCCACCATATTACCTCAGTGCTCACTTACATTGTATAAGGAACTAATGAAACAATGACTTAAATATGTAATTATGATGATATAATATGCCCATATTGTCAATAAGAAATACGTTTAAGATCTGAAATCTTTTTAGAAAGACTCCTTCCATCTTCAAAATTACTATTAATAGTTATAATGTTGAATTGTATACAATTAATGAGCTGACGGTCAAATCGGTTTGGAGATAGCACCGCGAGTAAAACCACGGTTAATAGCTAGTATAAATTAAAATTGTCTAAATCACTGTTTATAAGGTCAGCTATCTGCTAGTGAAAGTCTCGTGAAGCTCTGTCAAACCGTTTTGAAGATAGAACTGCGATCGAAGCCACGGTTAACAGCTAGTATGAACTAAAATTGCTGGAATTACTTTTTATAAGGTCAGCTATCTGCCAATGAAAGTTTCGTGAAGATCTGTCCAACCGATTTAGAGATAGCACTTTGGGCGTAGCCACGGTTAACAGCTGGTATAAATTTAAATTACTTTTTATATGGTTCGCTATCGGCCAGTGAAAGTCCCGTGGAAATAGGTTCAACCGTTTTGGAGATAATAGTGCAGACAAAGCCACGGTTAACAGCTGATCTAAATTAGTAAATAACCCGTGTTAATTTTAGCTACCTCCTAGTGAAATTCTCGACAAAATCGGTCCAGTCGTTTCGGAGATTAGCCGGAACAAACAGATAGACAGACCTACAAAAAAGAATTAAATTGCATTTTTGATATCACTTGCGTCTGTGTATACTTTCATATCCAATCAGTAAACAAATGTTATTTTGATATTACATATACAGACATTTAATTTTTATTATATGTATAGATAGATATAGATAGAACATATAATTTATGTGCCTAATAGAGAGATTTTGGACAATCATAATGTTTTGGAATTACTACCAATATAATTAAAACCTTACCTACATTTGAACACTACAGCAAAAATAACAGCGGTAATTTCTATTTACTCTTCATTCATATTTGTGCAAAGAAGTTGGTATAGAAGACATGTAACGTTAAAAATATTGCGAGACTTATTCTGCTCTTTAAAGAAAGTGCGGCTCATTTTTATTTTTTTCAATATTCTACATTAGAAATTGGGTATGATTCAATTTAAAAGCATATAACAAACTCGGCGATGTGTTTGTTTCAGGTGAAGGCAACTTGCAGTATTATCAAGAGCAGATCAGAATGACGCTATTGTTAATTGCGTAACGTGTCTGCTTAGGAGCGCATGCAGAGTATAGACATGATAAGCACACAACGGCAGACATGGAAGGTGTGAAAAAAATACACTCCGGTACACTGTATCGGTGAGTACGCACGTGTGAATACTAACTGAAATTACCTGAATGGTTATAAAAACTGTATTCCTTTAAATTTATTTCACTTGTTCCATACCATTGAGCGGTTTGTTACGAAATCATCAATCTACCAATCACCAGCTTGTAAGCGACACGCTACAGGGACATACATACCTCTAGCCGAATCAAGATATGGGCATATTACCATATATAAAACCCACAGTTGTATATCTTACCACATGAGATTTTTTTTTATAGTAGCGCGACATAACGACTGCACTGTGCCTGAGGGTAAGCATAGTACAATCCAAAAACAAAACAACGGCGACCACCGAGTGACACATTATCCATCGCCGGTCGCCGCTGTCTTGCCGGCCTGCGAAAAGCTGGATATGCACAGGCTGATCCCGAAACGCGACCCGCAGAAGCGAATCACTATTACGGGCTTTTTCGCCATATACATGGTGGTTGCGACCCAGTCAGGCTGTAAAACCCTACCACCCGCTTTCGCCATTGCCTCGTTCGTTATTCAGCAGGGTGCACCACGTGCAGGTGAGGTTGGCTTGGGTGTCTCAAGTCTTAGATGTTATTCGACACCCTTTACACCCCAAAAGAGATGGTATTACAAGAACTTTTCTCAGGTTCAGGTATCCTCACGATGGTTTCCTTCATCGTCAACCGATAATGTTACCATTTTAAATTAGTAAGTGTAGGTACGTGAATTTCCGTTAGTATATGTCGGGATTCGAACTTGAGGACGTCGGATTGACATTTGACCGCGCAAACTACTCGATCATACACAAAATGAAAATCTTAAAATTGGTGCTTGAATATTAGTTTTGTTTCTAGAGTTTTTTTTCTTTGCCGAAAAGCTTTTGTATAGTGTAGATTCCCTTTAAAATCAATATTAATTTTATGCTTATTACTTTCACTGGTGTTTAATTTCATTAAATTCCATACACGATTTCGTGTCGAGTTTTTGTGGTAATGTTAATTTCTGTTGAACCCGAGTTGGATGTGACTCGATTCTTGCAATGCTCCGCCACGCTACCGAGTTTTATACCTAACTCCACTGCGTACGTGCCGGCTTGCCTTTGCGAATCTTGTCTGCAAAGTTGACCGGATTATGCAATGTGTACTTAGGAATAATATTTTTCGTATATGCGTATATCCTTAGTTGATTTGCTTAAGTTTGGAAAGTCGTTTATTTTCTTTATGCCATTGTAACAAAGCAGACGATTAGTGTATTTTGGATATAGAATTTTTATTGAAGTGAAACTGCTAATTGGACGGCTTTGAAATTCTGATCCGCAACGTTTTCCTGTGACTATAAGTGGTGGGTGTAAACACTGTCGAGTAGAGTGTTAAAACACTGGTTCTCGTCCGTTTACCGAATTTAAACAACGTCGGGGGTTGTCAACACCTGGATTGGTGACCGCCTGGGAACACCGCGTGACGTTGGTAGTAAAAAAAGTTTCGCTTCTATTGTGTCTTGAGGATACCTCTGTTTGTTATACATGCAACTTATTTAGTAAATAATGAGATTAGAGAACGATGATTTTTTTTTTTCTCGAACTGACTACGCTATTGACCCGGCAGGGTCTTCACAGCTTCACCGGACTACTAAGGTTGGCGCTTAAGGCACACAACCGATTTGGGTTTTAGGTAACATACACAAGGGTGCACGCACACCTCGGCTTGGGCTGTTACCTGGAAAAAGACGCGTCTGTCCTAGCTAACTATTCTAAGCTATTCATACAAATATACATTTGTGAACCATACAATCGAAATTGCATGATTCACAAATGAATACGTGTATATCGGATTGAATAGGGAACGATGAAAAATGTCCGCAATTATGTGTATATGTCTTATACAAATACTTGAATCGAAGCTATATAGCCTACAATTACATACCTTATAGCTATTGTTAGTATTGTCTAGATTCGATAGCGTCCCCGTACGTTCAATACATAATAATGAACAGGACATTTACTACGCATTAGGTATGAAGCTGCTACCGGCGCTGGTTATGTGTGTTTTTTTTTCTTATATTTCAAAGAAATCGGTACCGTATGTACTAAATGTTATGCGGAATTATGATTCTTCTATTGATTTTGTTGTGTCTGATTACTCCAAAAAACCTGCTAAAGGTAAGAAGATAATAAAGTTTAAAATACACCGATCACAGAATTAAATGTATTGGTTAACGACAGATAATTTTATTTGCTGTTATCTATTTGCACAACTTATGTTTTTAATTCCAATATAAGGTTATAAGATTTTTAAAAATATAAATAGATTATTTTAAAGCTATATATAGATATAAATTTTCAAAAAAAAGTATTAACCGACTTTAATATCAATCAAAAACCCATAAGGCACTAAAAAACGGAAAATAAATAGTTTATCAAAAATAAAACATATGAATATGTGTGCTACCTAGAGATGTATTGGAAGTCGGTGCCAACCAAACCGAAAATCATATCATCTACAGGTACAAAGTTTAAGTCCACTCTCGCGTCTCTGTAATACAAAAATTTTGGTTGGTACCGACTTCCAGTACATCTCTAGGTAGCACACATATTCATATGTTTTATTTTTGATAAACTATTTATTTTCCGCTTTTTAGTGCCTTATGGGTTTTTGATTGATATTGAAGTCGGTTAATACTTTTTTTTGAAAATTTACTTTATTTGAAGTCGGTTAATAAAATACCAATTGCCGAATTTGTTACGCGAATGTGAAACTTTTGGGCTTACAAATCTCCATATGAATATGTAACTGAGACATAAGATAGCAAGGGAAGATTATCAGAAATAATGACAAAACTGACAGATTGGCTTCAATTCATCATTATTGCTATTGTATGTCATTCCATTCGTGGTCGTATTTTAAAAGGAAAATTTAGTTTCATTTTATTCGTGCGAAACCGGAACGGAACGGGATCATCTATATTCTATACATATATTTAAAAAAAAATTGGAGGTATCTTGGAATCATTACATAGTATAAAACAAAGTCCCCTATCGCGTCTGTCTGTCTGTTCGCGATAAACTCAAAAACTACTGAACGTATTTTCGTGCTATTTCCACCAATGGGTATATTGATTCACGAGGAACGTTTTGGTGTATAATTTGTCAATATTTTTTTTATAATTAGGGCGGGACATCGTCTGCCGGGCCCGCTAGTAAGTTATAAAATTCATTTCAATCATTTTTAGATATGTCTCTCTGTTTCTATGAACACTCACCACTATTTAAGTAGAGCATTCACGATAAAACATCGACAAGAAGACCATAAAGCATATCCTCGAGTTACATTTAGTGTCTTGGTTTCATTAAAATCGTTTCACTGTAACAAAAGTTATTGTAATTTTAATGACGACGCGACTTAAGTACAAGGGTAGAATAGATAAGTAAATAGACTTAATACATTCAAATGAATTTATTACTCACTGTTGTCTTCTTACATTAAGTTTCACGCGTATGGAGTCGCTGGCACAGCTAGTTTATCAATAAATATGTGTTCTTCCTTTTAAGAAACCGACTTCAGTCATACAAAATAAAACGGCCTCATCTTACCTCAATCGTAATTTATTTTGAAGCACTCGTTACGCAAAATTAATTATGCTATTAAAATTATTAAAATTGTTTACCCTTGTTTTTCAACAATCGTTTACTGGTCAACAACTTCGAGCGTCGAGTCAACAATTTCGGTAGGTTAAGTAAGTAATTAAGGTCGAGAACATTTTTTTTAAACGTTTACATATCGCTTAATATTTCCATAGTTATATAGTTTTTAATTCTATTACGGATTAGCTGGATCCAGGGCTTTTTGTGTGGGGGCACCCAGTGCCCTTAAAGGGAATTTCCAAAATATCTAAAAATAGCCATAAAAAATGAAAAAATGAAAGAGTTTGAATAAAAAATCAATCTTGGTAGGTAAACTTTACAATTTCTTTTTTTATCCAAATACAAAATCTAATCTTTCTTGAACAGTCGCACAGTGGTCTGTCCCCACAGTGTACCCCCAAAAGAGAAGTGACAAAAAAAGGCCTGGGTGTATCTTTTTTAATAAGCTTTAGTTTTGTTTTATTAATATTTATATTCAAACTTCTACATTAATTAAGGTATGAATGTATTGTTTTTTTAATATGTAACATGCTGATAATCACGACACCGTTTACTTTTTATTTACTTACTATAATATATAAAAGAAAAACATAAGAAATAATTGAAAGCAAAATATACTTTGCTTAAAGATATCTTTAGTATTTTCTAGTGGTTATAGTACAAATTCGTAGTTCTTTAAATCTTCAATAATTTATCGTGATATTTTGTTATATAAGGAGCAATTGTCTCGGAAACGAAACCAGAAAAAATTGATTACACACGTAATTTTTGCGTGATGCGGACAACGACAGACGTCTATAATTATATTTTATATATATGAATATAGTATGTCATCAATAAACCTTTGCCTTTTGTTATTATACAAAATTACACATATTACACATATTACATTTAACTATTTCTTTGAAAATAACATTAATGAAGGATAACCAATAGGTTACCGTTGTGTGGTCATGGATATATCATATCGAAAGTTGAAAGGATATGGTAGTTGATAATTGAGGAAGGTGTGGATGGATTGTGCGATGATAAAATGTTTAAAAACTCAGTTACTTCATTTATTAATTTTCTATAAATAAATAGATGTGCTCTAAATTTTACTCACGTTAATTTCTGCTCCCCGTCTTGTGTCGTACCATGAATTCAATTTCCTTAAATATTTTTTTATTTGCCCAGGTGTTTATACATACAAGTTGATTGTGATCATAACTAATATTATAAATGTGAATGTGGGTTTTTGAAGTGAACATTTTGTATGACGAAAAGGATATGGTAGATGATAATTGAGGAAGGTGTGGATGGATTGTGCGATGATAAAATGTTTAAAAACTCAGTTACTTCATTTATTAATTTTCTTTAAATAAATAGATGTGCCCTAAATTTTACTCACGTTAATTTCTGCTCCCCGGCTTGTGTCGTACCATGAATTCAATTTCCTTAAATATTTTTTAAATCGCCCAGGTACTTACACATACAAGTTGATTATGATCCTAACTAATATTATAAATGTGAATGTGGGTTTTTGAAGTGAACATTTTGTATGACGAAAAGTTGTGGGGTTAAACACTGTGTCGGGTAGAGTGGGAGCAGTGTCTCGTTTGCCTTCGGGTATTGTAGAACAGTGAGACATACGATCTTCTCGCTTTCTTTTTCAAGGTCTCACTTTTATCACGTGTGGACTATACGTATGCTTTTACTCAACCGATCACCAGGAAATTTTACATTCACGTTAACACGAGCACAGAAAAGAATATAGGGTACATATCATCTAGTAAAAAAAGTATCGTTCCTGCGTGATGAATCAAATCTACACTGATGCGAGTGAAGTCACGGTCATAAGGTTGTATAGAATATAGACAAGTATGCGTGTGAGATCTCTAATTATAAAATATTTCTTTGATAAAATACATTTCAATCATTTTTAGATATGTCTCTCTGTTTCTATGAACACTCACCACTATTTAAGTAGAGCATTCACGATAAAACATCGACAAGAAGACCATAAAGCATATCCTCGAGTTACATTTAGTGTCTTGGTTTCATTAAAATCGTTTCACTGTAACAAAAGTTATTGTAATTTTAATGACGACGCGACTTAAGTACAAGGGTAGAATAGATAAGTAAATAGACTTAATACATTCAAATGAATTTATTACTCACTGTTGTCTTCTTACATTAAGTTTCACGCGTATGGAGTCGCTGGCACAGCTAGTTTATCAATAAATATGTGTTCTTCCTTTTAAGAAACCGACTTCAGTCATACAAAATAAAACGGCCTCATCTTACCTCAATCGTAATTTATTTTGAAGCACTCGTTACGCAAAATTAATTATGCTATTAAAATTATTAAAATTGTTTACCCTTGTTTTTCAACAATCGTTTACTGGTCAACAACTTCGAGCGTCGAGTCAACAATTTCGGTAGGTTAAGTAAGTAATTAAGGTCGAGAACATTTTTTTTAAACGTTTACATATCGCTTAATATTTCCATAGTTATATAGTTTTTAATTCTATTACGGATTAGCTGGATCCAGGGCTTTTTGTGTGGGGGCACCCAGTGCCCTTAAAGGGAATTTCCAAAATATCTAAAAATAGCCATAAAAAATGAAAAAATGAAAGAGTTTGAATAAAAAATCAATCTTGGTAGGTAAACTTTACAATTTCTTTTTTTATCCAAATACAAAATCTAATCTTTCTTGAACAGTCGCACAGTGGTCTGTCCCCACAGTGTACCCCCAAAAGAGAAGTGACAAAAAAAGGCCTGGCTGTGTCTTTTTTAATAAGCTTTAGTTTTGTTTTATTAATATTTATATTCAAACTTCTACATTAATTAAGGTATGAATGTATTGTTTTTTTAATATGTAACATGCTGATAATCACGACACCGTTTACTTTTTATTTACTTACTATAATATATAAAAGAAAAACATAAGAAATAATTGAAAGCAAAATATACTTTGCTTAAAGATATCTTTAGTATTTTCTAGTGGTTATAGTACAAATTCGTAGTTCTTTAAATCTTCAATAATTTATCGTGATATTTTGTTATATAAGGAGCAATTGTCTCGGAAACGAAACCAGAAAAAATTGATTACACACGTAATTTTTGCGTGATGCGGACAACGACAGACGTCTATAATTATATTTTATATATATGAATATAGTATGTCATCAATAAACCTTTGCCTTTTGTTATTATACAAAATTACACATATTACACATATTACATTTAACTATTTCTTTGAAAATAACATTAATGAAGGATAACCAATAGGTTACCGTTGTGTGGTCATGGATATATCATATCGAAAGTTGAAAGGATTTTGTTATTATACAAAATTACACATATTACACATATTACATTTAACTATTTCTTTGAAAATAACATTAATGAAGGATAACCAATAGGTTACCGTTGTGTGGTCATGGATATATCATATCGAAAGTTGAAAGGATATGGTAGATGATAATTGAGGAAGGTGTGGATGGATTGTGCGATGATAAAATGTTTAAAAACTCAGTTACTTCATTTATTAATTTTCTTTAAATAAATAGATGTGCCCTAAATTTTACTCACGTTAATTTCTGCTCCCCGGCTTGTGTCGTACCATGAATTCAATTTCCTTAAATATTTTTTAAATCGCCCAGGTACTTACACATACAAGTTGATTATGATCCTAACTAATATTATAAATGTGAATGTGGGTTTTTGAAGTGAACATTTTGTATGACGAAAAGTTGTGGGGGTTTACCTGTTTACACTGTGTCGGGTAGAGTGGGAGCAGTGTCTCGTTTGCCTTCGGGTATTGTAGAACAGTGAGATATACGCTCTTCACGCTTTCTTTTTCAAGGTCTCACTTTTACCACGTGTGGACTATACGTATGCTTTTACTCAACCGATCACCAGGAAATTTTATATTCACGTTAACACGAGCACAGAAAAGAATATAGGGTACATATCATTTAGTAAAAAAAGTATCGTTCCTGCGTGATGAATCAAATCTACACTGATGCGAGTGAAGTCACGGTCATAAGGTTGTATAGAATATAGACAAGTATGCATGTGCGGTCTCAAATTATAAAATATTTCTTGTACTGCTTTGAGAGCTAAACCCGGTTGTCTAGCCATGGGAGGAATGCAAATTCCACCGACGCTAACAAGCTAACAAATACCCCTACTAATTTTCTCGGAACCTGGAGATAAATTATTCTATTTTAGAAAATTATACTATACGACACTCTTCTCGCTTTCTTTTTCAAGGTCTCACTTTTATCACGTGTGGACTATACGTATGCTTTTACTCAACCGATCACCAGGAAATTTTACATTCACGTTAACACGAGCACAGAAAAGAATATAGGGTACATATCATCTAGTAAAAAAAGTATCGTTCCTGCGTGATGAATCAAATCTACACTGATGCGAGTGAAGTCACGGTCATAAGGTTGTATAGAATATAGACAAGTATGCGTGTGAGATCTCTAATTATAAAATATTTCTTGTACTGCTGCTTTGAGAGCTAAACCCGGTTGTCTAGCCATGGGAGGAATGCAAATTCCACCGACGCTAACAAGCTAACAAATACCCCTACTAATTTTCTCGGAACCTGGAGATAAATTATTCTATTTTAGAAAATTATACTATACGACACTTTAGAATTTAGACACAATCGCTTTTAGGTTTACTCCTGTGTTGGCGACCTAGTTGGAGTATTCAACATTTCAATGGAGACCGATCGTATTCAGAGGGTGTCTGTCACAAGTTGTTGCTGTGTTCAAATGCGGCGTATCTCGGTCTGCAAGAGCGTACTATGACAATAGACTTGACTTTGCTATTGCACTTGTTTATTGTGTACGTTTTAATTAGGATGAAACTTGTTCTAGACTATTCTAGTTAAGTTTATCCTGGGTTGATTAATTTTACTCGTTTCAATTGTTCGGTGAAGACTGTAGTCTCAAACCCGGTTCTATCTGCGTATATTAAATTATAATATAATATTAATATATCATTACATAGTATAAAACAAAGTCCCCTACCGCGTCTGTCTGTCTGTTCGCGATAAACTCACTTTAGAATTTAGACACAATCGCTTTTAGGTTTACTCCTGTGTTGGCGACCTAGTTGGAGTATTCAACATTTCAATGGAGACCGATCGTATTCAGAGGGTGTCTGTCACAAGTTGTTGCTGTGTTCGAATGCGGCGTATCTCGGTCTGCAAGAGACTACTACAACAATAGACTTGACTTTGCTATTGCACTTGTTTGTTGTGTACGTTTTAATTAGGATGAAACTTGTTCTATTAACTTATTCTAGTTAAGTTTTGCATGGGTTTGTTAATTTTACTCGTTTCAATTGCTCGGTGAGGTTTGTAGTCTCGAACGCTGTTCTATCTGCTTATATTAAATAATAGTATAATATTAATATATGTGTATATAAATAAAGTTATAGAGAGTTTTCGTTGTGAGCGCATCACTCAAAAACTACTGGATATATTTCTATGAAAGGCTTTTACTTTTAGTGCTTCGATACTTGATCCTTTTACGATAGCTTCATTTAACATAAATTTATAAAAAAATAAATAAATGGTTTTATAAGCACTACGCATTGCTGAATAGCAATGCTTACACGGTCCCACCAGCCCCTTCAACACCGCTTGCCCCACTTCTCAACAGCAAGAAAACAAGCATTGCTATTCAGCAATGCGTAGTGCTTATAAAACCATTTATTTATTTTTTTATAAATTTATGTTAAATGATTATCAAAATACATACAGCCAGTATCTCTTCTAGCGCGTTAAATTGCACATATAATTTACAAAATCAAAATCTATATTACTAAAGCTCAATAACCATGTCATGTTTAATTAAAACACCAATGTGAGTTGTAAAATCATTGTTAAGGTATAAGCAAGTAATTCACAAAATAACAAGCAAATAAATGACGTCATTCTTTTCCAAAACGATAGTAACAGAAAAAAATGTTATTGTTAACATTCTCGATGCACCCAAAAGCAATTTATAGGCTTATAGCCACTGGAATAAAATATCTATGCATCGCTACTTGAACAATATTGGACTCTGACTACTGTTCAGTTTACGTACGTACGTATATATAGTACATTTGCTATCGCTATTTTATGATCCATCGACCATATTGAACAAATGGTGGGAAAATTTATTTATGAATATTTGTAAACTGTTATTTCAGACTAGATGGTATTATATTTATGAAATTGTATTTACACTTAAAGCCAAATAAATATTAAGAAAAAACTTGCGTTTGCGTCAATCCTATCACGGCCGCACGATATTCGTATAATAAATACGTATACGTATGATAGACGCCACTAACATCAAAACAAACTCAAACCCCTATCTCTCAAAGATTGATCAAAACTTTGATTATGTAAATCTGTTGTTAACTCAACACCGTTATCAAATTGATTCGAGTACCTGAATGAATTAAATTAGCGTAAAGTTTACTAATCTGTGATGATTTTTATTTGGCATAAATATTATTTTTAAGTATGGTAACATTTCGTGTATCCTTCAGTTTATTATTAATTACTCTTCTCAACTAGTGTACATTCTGCGTCAAACTTTTTAACCGCTCTGAAGTAGATGCGCAGAACACAGATTTAGGTATCAGAGGGAAGCAGATGAGGTAAAAGGGGAGTAGGCTCGCCCGCACACGTCCCTCGCCCCCGATTACACCCACGTTGACACGTGTGTCCTGTCATTACTGGTACAGTATAGTCGCATTCAGAATAGTTTTGCTCTTGTTAATTAAATGTTATTGCTATTTTCGTTGTTTTGTTTTTCTTATTTGTATTTGTTATTATTAGAAAACATATCCACTTCCAAAAATGATGTTTCTATAGATGTTATTGTTTATTACAAAGTATTTATTTATAATGAATGTATTTTATTTACAATAACGGTATTGTAACACACATAAAACTTGCACAATATATGTTATAAGATATATCCCACAAATGAAACAAATATTGCATAAAGGGATCATTCAATATATTCAATATACGTAATCATTTGAAAGACAGCTAGTTTAACATATATTTAGTGAAAGTAAGATACTCCGGCCGTTAAATTGCTTTTTCGGGTATTATTTTTGAATCTTTCGAATACACTGCGGCATGTGAAACGTGCTTACATTGGGTGTGTTTCAAACAAACTAAACAAAATAAAAGCTCACATTTCAAGTGAGCTGTAATTTACCGAGACGTATTTTTCTCGCCGACCTGATATTGTTGATCGAAGGTTATAGCGTTATCTCTCTTAGTCGCAGCCATTGCGCTGTTCGATAGAGAGAACGCTTTACAAAACCGAAGGAATGCAATCTTAGCCAGACGTCGCACTCTTCTCTCTGACTTTCCAAATCAAAAGCTGGGTAATAAAATATTTTTTTGTCTTTTTATAATATCTATTTACTGTTTTACATTTATTTATTTGTTCATAAGTTTTAGCATTTCGTACCGTTACGTGATGTTGTGGACAGATGTACATATATACGCTCCTCATTCGTTTTCTCGGTATATAAAATCAAATACCACATACTCTATACATAAAGTATAACTTACAGTTGGAGTTTTTGACGGGATCTTGGAATGTCATGTAGTGGATTTTATATTTTATTCATAATCTTCTGTTATTTGACTATATATTTTGTAATATTGGTGATGTTTTACGTAATATAGTTTGGTTATTGTGGACGAGTAAAGTCTATGGGAAATAATACCACGGAGCATCGATCCTAATTTGTCACAAAAACTCCTTGGAAAGTTCTAATAAGACGGCCGCCATCTTGTTAGAATATTGAGATGATCTCAAGAAACTTGTTATATCATTATCTATTCGACAGTGGCAGTAATAATCTACTAGAAGATTGGATGCCAAAAATAAAATTAAAAAAATAACTTACAGTGGTAACCTGAGTATATAAAAAATACGTTTTTAGATTCTCAGTGTTTTCGCTCAGATGTATGAATTAAATGTTTTTTTTTCACAGTAAACTTTGTGACGCAATATAAACCTGACACGTCAATTGATAATAGATCAATGACGCGTCAATCATCATTAATTTAAAGTCATTGCCGAAATCGTTGTAGCAATAACCGTGGCTACAAGTGACCGTGAAACGATTAGCGCTTCTGCTCGTACAAAACCGTGTACTCAATTCGTTCGACTTTGAAATCATTGAGAGGCTATTTTGTTTAAAAGCTTCCATTATTGGTTATTACACGAAAGTGTGCAAGTGAGAACGATTGATTGCTACAATAAGTACATGATCCTTTAAGTCGTCAGTGTCATTTTTGATTTTAAAATATAGGCCATAAGAAATAATTATAATATCAAACAGTACGCCACTGTTGGACAAAAGCTTCTTCGCGAGGAAAATCACAGGGTTAATCACCACGCTAGTCAAATATGTATTCATCATTATATGCAGACATATTAAGTCCATTTTCTTATCTACTTTTCTCTTTTACTTAAGTCGCCCGCTCTTAGCCGGACGTCTCACTCTCTTCCCCGACGTGCCATATCAAACGCCGGATACTGTATTTAGAATTCCACGCTTCTGAGAACACAAACAGGAATCAATAAAATACGTAAATAAGGATTTATAATAGGTTTATAAGATCTGCGATAAATGCTAATTTCGGCTAATATTATAGTGAGCTTTTCAAGTAAGATTGTGTATTGTCACTGGACGATTATACAGGCCTGGGAAGATAATACTTTCATATGTATAAAAGTTGATTGAAACTACACAAATATTTTTACACAGACGTAAGTATATAGGCAAACTCGATGAATGATTTTATCTATTTTGGGTACACATAACCAAGTTGATAAAATATTTCTGTTATATAAACTTTGAATATATCACGAACGTGTGTGTCACAAGGTGCGAGTCGGACATAGCCCACCATCTCCCCCGAGAGGGTGGCGTAACCATAAGGGATTTCCCCACGTCAATAAAAAAAAAGAGTTACTATAGAAAGCACAGTATCTATTTTTCATTTAGCACGTCGCGTCCGGGAGATACTGAGATAGTCGGCTAAGTTCAGTTTGTTATAGCGTTATCTCTCTCAGTCGCAGTCATTTAGAACGCTTTACAAAACCGAAGCCAACCGATCTTAGCCGGACGTCTCACTCTGTTCCCCGACGTGCCATATCAAAGCCGGGTACTGTATTTGGAATTCCATGCTTCTGTGAACACAAATAGGAATCAATAAAATGCGTAAAGAAGGATTTAATATAATAGGTTTATAAAATCTGCGATAGATGCTATTTTGAGCTAAAATTATAGTGACTTAAGATTATAGTGTCACTGGACTATTATAAAGGCCTGGGAAGATTATACTTTCATAAGTATAAAAGTTAATTGAAACTTTATAAATCTTTTTACACCACGTATATGTATAGGCAAACTCGGTGAATGATTTTATGTATTCTGGGTACACATAAACAAGTTTGATAAAATATCTCTGTTATATAAACTTTGAATATATCACGAACGTGTCACAAGTCGTCCCGACGTTCTCCACGCGACTGTGGCAGCCTATTTTACTTCGAAACTTCGTAATGGACATGATTTTAGTTCAAATATTAAGTTAAAATATTTGTTCTCTGTGATAAATTCAATTTGTTCTCAAATAGATAATTCAATTGTGGTAGCGTTTCTACTTCTATGAATAGTTTAACTATTTATTCACTTAAAAATTATTGGTTATATTCATGTAACTACAGAACGGTTAAAAATTGTTTTCTCCTATGTTTTTCAATCGATTCTATTTATTTTCTTCTTATATTTAGTAGCTATTGACGAGCTTTAGTGTTATCAATAAGAATAGTATTAAAAAATAGTTTGTGGTTTGACGATAACACCGACGAATCGAAGCCTTCATTTATTTCTTCTTCTATCTATCATACTTTGCGATAGCTAAGTTTATTAATTATAACTAATATAATAAGAGTTATAGTGACCTAGTGGTTTGACCGGTGGAATATTATTTCTATGTCCGCAGGTTCGAACCCCGGCATGTATCAACGAATTTTTCGGAATTCGCGTACATTTACTGATTTAAATTGGTAACACTATCGGCTGACGGTGAAGGAAAACATCGTGAGGAAACCTGAACCTGAGAAATGTTCTTGTAGTACTACTGTATGTGGGAAAAATATAGAACTGTGGATTTCTCAGAGTTTTTATTGCCTTTATGGCGGTTTCATTCCGGTCCCCTATCGCCATCTTTAAGTTATTATCCACAATATGCCGTGCCGGAGCGTCCATGGCCCGATGGATGAACGTACTAACTGCGTCGTCAGTTACGTCGGTATAGTAGACACAGGTGTGTGAGTGTGTCTGGATATTGCCACTATAGCATGTGAAACACTATCGTGGATTTGCATCCTTCTGCCCTTTGTTTGCAGGATCACCACCGATTTGAAGGTCAATCCCTGAGATTCGTGGACTGTCAGAACACGCGATCCTTCCCCTGCCCCGTAGCCCTTGTTTATCAAGGCTTTTTTCTCTTCTTGTGTGTGTACCAGGAAGAGAGTGTCGGGGGTGTGTGAGGATATTTGTTCGCCCTGATAGCCCTTTATGCTTTATGCTAAGAATAGTATTAAGAAATAGTTTGTGGTTTGACGATAACACCGACGAATCGAAGCCTTGATTCATTTCTTCTTCATCTATCATACTTTGCGATAGCTAAGTTTATTAATTATAACTAATATAATAAATATAATAAGAGTTATAGTGGCCTAGTGGTTTGACCGGTGGAATATTATCTCTATATCCGCATGTTCGAACCCCGGCATGTACCAAAGAATTTTTCGGAATTCGCGTACATTTACTGATTTAAATTGGTAACACTATCGGCTGACGGTGAAGGAAAACATCGTGAGGAAACCTGAACCTGAGAAATGTTCTTGTAGTACTACTGTATGTGGGAAAAATATAGTACTGTGGATTTGTCAGAGTTTGAAATCACCAATACGTCGTGGGCTGGCGAGGTGATTACGCCCATGCCTTCCTTCGGGAAGAGGCCTATGGCCCTTCAGTGGGTCTCTTACAGGCTGATAATTTGATTTGATTTGAATATAATAAATGCGGATGTGACTTTGTTATACTCTTTCATGTTTAGTCAACCGATACAAATTAAATTTACATACACACATTGTCATGGGTACAGAAAAATATATATACAAAGATCTGTCATACAAAAAAGCAGTTTCCAAGGGGCTTAGGTAAAATTTACAACCTACATTAATGTGAGGAAACTCACATACTCAATGGCAAAAAAAAACAATAATATTAAAATTAAAAAAAAAATCGAGGCAGTCGTAAGGACCGCCGACGGAAGTGAAAACTCAATAAAACAGAAAATCTGTGTACTTTTTTAAATTCTTTGAATCAATTATAGTGTGAATTACTTAAATCTCGATAATTTTACATCTATTGGCACTTCGAGAAATAATTGTAATTTTTTTAATACACTTTATTTATTAATCAAGCATACGTTGGGCTACACAATATTACGCGTACACGGGCCGCTATACTACTTCCGGTGAAGCTGTTAAGACCTTGCTAGGTCAATAGCATAGTCAGTTCGAAAAAAAAAATCCCCTATACTACGCGTCGCTAGTCTGACGCAAGAGCTATCTATCAGAAATCGGTCAACGAGTCTAAAGAAGTTTTCACTTAATAAATTAATAATTATGGTCGAATTTCCACCACTGGATAATCACAAATATGGCTGAATGTAAGAAGTATCGTTCTACATACAGTTACATAAGATTAAGTCTATAAAAGACTAGATAGTTACAATAAATACTCAGCAAAACGGCTTTAAATATATTATATATCAAGTTGAAATTTAAACTCAATGGTGAAGTCGATAAGTTAATCAGATGAGTGCCTTAAGCGCTTAATAGTCTAGTGAAGCTGTTAAGATCTTAGTAGGTCAATAGCGTAGTCAGTTCGAGAAAAAAAAAAGTCGATAAGTATATAATATCCATACATATAATAAGAATGTACATGTAACGTGTCTGTACTTTTTAGATTTTAATGGGGAAAAAAAATGTTGCAGGTTTCTAGGAATAAGTAATAAAATACATTTCAATAATTTTTTGAAATGTCTGTCTCTCTGTCTGTCGGTTTATCTGGACACGCATCAATGGTAGAATATACACTACTAGCTGACCCGTGCAACTTCGTCTGCATCGAATCAGTTATGTAGTTATTTACGACATCACATTAGAAACCTCAAAAATAACAGTATTTCTTCACTATTTAATGGATGTTATTATACATATAAACGTTCCTCTTCAATCACTCGTATCTATTAAAAAAACCGCATCAAAATCCGTTGCGTAGTTTTAAAGATTTAAGCATATATAGGGACAGAGGTGTAAGGGGTGTCAAATAACATCTAAGACTTGAGACACCCAAGGCAACCTCACCTGCACGTGGTGCACCCTGCTGAATAACGAACGAGGCAATGGCGAAAGCGGGGTGGTAGGGTTTTACAGCCTGACTGGGTCGCAACCACCATGTATATGGCGAAAAAGCCCGTCATAGTGATTCGCTTCTGCGGGTCGCGTTTCGGGATCAGCCTGTGCATATCCAGCTTTTCGCAGGCCGGCATGACAGCGGCGACTGGCGATGGATACTGTGTCACTCGGTGGTCGCCGTTGTTTTTGGATTGTACTGTGCTTACCATCAGGCACAGTGCAGTCATTTTGCCGTGCTACTATATAAAAAAAAAGAAAGCGACTTTGTTTTATACTATGTAGTGATACTCGGATAACGTTTAGTCTTTCTTTCATTAAAATCGGTCGACTCTATCATAAGATATTGTAATTTTAATGACGACACGAGTTAAGTACGAGAGAGATGTAAATTGATTTGATACACTTGTATGATTTTATTTTACGAAGTCGCGGGCCCAGCCGCTAGTAGATATATAAATATTCGTACAATCGTTGTTGGTATATGCGCATGTGAATAGGTATTCGTATTACCCTTATTCAATGCCAGCCTCACAGCGCTCAAACCACAATAGTCTATTGTGTGTTGTACATTTTATTTGCGGTGACCATGGGTTTTCTTTTTACAATGGAGTCCATTTTTATTGATAAATTTTACGTCGTCATCTAAAAATCTTGATGCTTTTTGTCTATGATGTCGGTAAATAGCACTAATAGAACCTGTACTGTAGATATATGTTTGCGGTGTATTTCTTAATTTCCTGTGTTTATTGGCTTTCGTAATATGTCTAAATAGAAAGCAATTGTCGATTGTATGTAAGCGCATTACTCCAGAACGGCCACACGTATTTTTTTTATATCATTGGAGGCAAACTAACAGGTGGGTGACCTGATGTTAAGTGATCACCACCGGCCATAGACACTTGCAACACTAGGGGAGTCGCAAGTGCGTTGCCAGCCTGTGTGG
>MU161196.1:9105-23389 GCA_015888305.1 Antheraea pernyi | reverse complement strand
GGGAAGTGGACGGGGAGGGGAGGTGGGTCTCCAGTGCTCTCACTGACCGAAGGAAATGCAACAATGCAAGTACTGTTACTTCACGTCGGTTTTCTGTGAGAGGGTGGTACTACCCCGGGCGAGCCGTCCCATTCATGCTGAAACCAGTAATAGCTTCAGCGTGGCTCTACCACCTTAAGCCACCTATTTGGCTAATTATCTTGTTGTTTGTAATACTCAGGATATGGTTTCTATAAAGGAAAATTGTATGAAAAATTATACGGAAAATAAAATAGGATCTACATATAAAAAAGTCAGTGAGTGAGTGGGGCAGGTAACAGTAGAGAGATTTTTTTGAATATTGACAAATTGACGTTTGATTCTGCAATTTTATTTCATTACATACAGTCCCTGGCCATATTATTAGACGCACCATAAGATCTTATATAAAACGTTAATTATCAGGTGATACTGTACAGATGTATTGTTTTTATGAGATACGATGTATATTTACTATATCATTAATAACGTAAGTATCTGTAAAACTAATAAAACATCGTCATTATAGAAAAAATATGTATTTATTAACTCTCGAACAAAAATGAAGAAAATGTAATGAAAAGTTAATATTTTGTTGATTCACCTTTGGCTGCTATGAGAGCTTTAATTCTGCGCGGCATGCTATCAATGCAAGACTGTACTGTATTCTGCATTTGAGGATGATGATTCCAAACATGAATAATCTTTTCTAAGAGCTGAGTTTTGTTTGTAATCACCACTTTAGTCACTTCTCTTTTCATGGATAAATTCATTCAAATTTCAATTCAAATTCATCTCTTGAATAAAAGTTCATTAAATAAATACTAATCAACCTTTAAATATAACACAACTGTTTATAAACTTCGTCGAAAACAATTATTTTGTAAAAAAAAAAACAACGGTGCGTCTAATAATGTGGCCAGGGATAGTATATGGTCGTATTGTAAAGGGAAGATTTTAAAACTTTTCATCGTTATTACATCAGATGTGAATATAATTAAATCATTTTCTTATTACACATTTGTATACACTCACCCTTTAAGGTACAATTTTTTTTCAAGTGACAGTGCACAAAAAGGCCATTTAATAAGTGTAGGTATTAAATAACTAATAATTATCAAAAACCTTTATTGAAAACACATTAACAATCGTTTTGAACTTGACACGAGTAGACCTGCGAGTACAGCTAGTCAAGTTTAGTCAAGTATTAGACGAAGTTATTGCTACTAGTGGGCGCCCAGAGGTCGACATTCGACCATATTTCATTGATTTTTTTAAGTTTGAATTTTATTAGGGTTAATATCATTGTTGAATGTAGAATGAAAAAGGGTAATTGGAACGTAAGAGTAAAATAATACATACAGTCGAGCATAGCAACCTCCTTCACAACCTTTTTTGAAGTCCTTTATTGACAGATGTCAAAATGTCTTTTTTATTTACATGTGTGTATATGTTGTGTAAAATTGAAGCAGTAGTGTGAGTAATGCATATTTTAATTAATTTAATGTACTTCTAATGCATTTTATATCAAATAAATAGCTTTCTGCACTTCTCCTCCATATAAACTATAACTATGCCAAATTTCACGTTCATCCGTTCGCGCAATTCCGTTAAAAAGGGATACAAAGTTTAGGCTTCACGTATTAATATATAGATATGTACGAAATTGATGCGTTTTGGATAAGTCCTCGTTATGAATTCCATATTCATAAAAACATTTGTAGGTTATATTTTACACGAATGTTAATTTGAATCGACAACCACAAAGTTTTGCGATAATAAAATCTAATTTAAAGTGACGTTGTTTATGGTTTTATAATGAATATCATTAAACTTAGAGATTCCAATAACTTAATTTCAATAAATGTGTTATGTCCTGGATTTATTATTAAATAATTGGTCATTTTATTTACACTGTATGTAGGGTAGATTAGGATGTATGTTCAAACAATAACTGACCGCACTGATAGGCAGCGTTGACAGCGTTCCGTTGTGCTGGCATTGCGGGACCATATCGGTGAGATCATTCAACAACGTGTCACCTTTTGACTTACAATTGTTGGGATTTGAAGAGTTCACGTCAGCGCCAACGACTTTCTACTATTGTGTGCGGTGAAATAGATGATATTAAAAATTGAATTTTGTACATTTTTTTTTTAGGAATAAAGTGTACGGTTATATTGAATTTCCTTTTGTGCTTGTAATATACAGAAATATTCTAAAGAATAATCTAGAACAGTGGTACTCCAGCTTTTTATTAAACGGGCCACAAAAACATTTCCCCCGTGGTGTCGCGGGCTGCAAACTACAAATATTAACAAAGTTATATCAAATTAATAACGTATTAGTGTAGTTAAATTTATTTTCGAATAAAACAAGCTTGGTATATCTATATAACTATATATCTAAATAACTCTTATATCATAAGGAACGCATTGCGGTCGAGTTATCTGGGATCTATTTAATTTACCCAGCGCGCTCATAGTTTTTCTGATGGGCACGAAATTTAAAATAATTGGAAAATAAAGTATAATCGGGTAGGCCAACTATAAAGATCCGGCGGGCCGCAAGAGGCTCGCGGGCCGCAGGCTGAGTATGGCTAATCTATAAACTATAATAATCACAGCGCTATAAGTATTTTTTAAATAATTTGAATTAATTTGGTTGATTAGTAATTTAAACATAATAATAATAAACATCACAAGACAGATTTTTTGCCTACTTTTACTTTACCTCTTAGCTCCATAAGGAGGCAAGGAAGCCGTTGTCTACATAAAGCTATTCCTTACGGAACCCTCCACCCAACGATCACGTGTAATGCCTTGTGACAAATTAATATTACAATGTTGAATCGTTTAACTTTATTGATGTACAGCTTAAAATAAAGAATTGCCCGTGAACAGTAAAACGACTGTCATCAAAATGATGTACTGCGGTTTTGCGGAAACACCACCGGTTCACAAATATGCAGACAAAAGATTGTTTAAAAACGACCTACAATATTTTGGTGTACAAAAGATTAGACACGTGTTTATCAGCTTTTATACTTAGATATACACGTGTACTCTTATTTCTGTGTATTTTTGTTTTATCTTCTGGTTATATATAGATTCTGGTTAGATATAGGATAACTTTGAAAACCCATTATGTATTTCTTGGGAGATATGAGTAGTGGAATGTTTTCGTAGTGTTGAGAGTTACAAGGCGTTTATAGTTCGAATTTCAGATTGAATCTGTGACGCGATGATGGTTCAGTGGTATTCGGATACCGTGTCGATAGATGTAGATTCGAATTGTGTAATGTGTCGGAACTTTTAGTAAAAGTAAACGTCGTGGTGAGGCCACACATAGTGGTAAGGTCTTTTCTAATGCCTTCCTGAATAACTGTCACTCTCAAGGTTGAAAATCTGTCACCAAGCGCCTACCAATATGTGTGTACCGGTAGCTACACTTTGAAATAAAACTTTGAATTAAAAAAATGATATATTCCATTTAGGACCTAAGAAGGCCCTTATGAACTTCAAAAATATAAGAGTCAGTCTCTTAACATACAGTTCTCTACTTGGTTTAGTTCCACCGTCGTAGTACAAATCGTACTTTAATATTATGTGTGATTGTAGTCCGGTGAAACTGTTAGACCTTGCATGGACAAGAGAGTAGTCTGTCCGAATAAAAAAAAATCTGTATGAGTATGGTTCATTGTTACTAAAACCCATATAATAACAATAACTTTTGCTCACGGTTTCACTTTGTTGTTAATGTAGTTTTGCCCTATCTTACGAAATAGTAAATTTTTGTTGGAAGGTACGCCGTGTCTTTTTCTGTACCTCTAACAGCGTGTATTAAAATAATTATGATGATCGGTTGAGTAGTTAAAGTGTGGAAGTGTAAGAAAAGTCTAAATGGTGGTAGAGCTACGCTGAAACTATTACTGGTTTCAGCATGAATGGGTCGGCTCGCCCGGGGTAGTACCACCCTCTCATAGAAAACCGACGTGAAGTAACAGTGCTTGCATTGTTGCGTTTCGTTCGGTCAGTGAGAGCGCCGGAGGCCCACCTCCCCTCCCCTCTTCTCCTCTCCCTCTCCCACCCCTAATCCCTTCCCCCAAAGGGTGGCAACGCACTTGCGACTCCTCTGGTGTTGTTAGTGTCCATGAACGGTGGTGATCACTTAACAGCAGGTGACCCACGTGTTCGTTTGCCACTTATGACATAAAAATAAAAAAAACACACATACGCATTTATAATATTAATAAGGATGTACAAAGATGTAAGTTGCAGGGATAAGTAGGCTGCTGGAAAGTAGTGTTGGGGTGGTTTGAAAACGTTGTAAAGAACAAATCGCGGTTTTACTAAGCGGTTGACAATGTTGTAGCATAACCACGAATTAATAGTAACGTTATTATTCAAAATACTTAAAAATGAACCAAAAAACATAAGGAATTTGGACAACGTTGTACGGTTTTACAGTGAATGGCTACGGTTTGAATTGTTATCAGAGAAGGATACCCGTATAGGTGTTAATCGCCCCGTGTCGTGTTACTCCATTACTTGTCAATTAAATTTAACGGAATGAAGCCGTAGGATATTCATAATTTTTTAATCAATTCTTATGTAAATTAGTGTATTTACCCTCGCATGTGTATAGAAGATACATTATGCACTATGACGACTCACGAACGGCTCCGAATTTTAAGAGCCTCTCGTGCGTAAAACGCCTCATCTGGGACAGGCTCTAAACGGGAAGGTATAAACTATTAATTATACTGCCGTCGAGAGAAAGAGAGGATCATCTGTCGATGTTTATGATATTAAGATATATATGTATTGTGTTGTGTGGTTGGGTATGCCGTTTTATTTAAACAATAGGCTGAATAAGTTGCTCTGAAATAGGAGTATTTATTTGGTTAGACACAATGTAAGACAAGAATAAAAATTACAATATTATACAAAATACAGTACTCTTCTTAACCTAACTTACTAATTATATAAAAATGTTAAATACCTGAAATAGGAGAAACAACATTCAAAGCTATTGCTTCACTTTATTAATTATTCCTTATTTTAATTATAGATTACAATGTGAACGTTACAAAATGGCATCTGATTGTCATTATTCCATAGTTAATCCCGCAAGTCTCTACCATAGATAATATAGAGTTAAAAAAAACATAAACATTTCAATAAATAAAAATTCAAATAAAGATTTAAATGATCTTCATTTACATATATATAATATTCAGAATCAGGCATCGCTAAAGGCCATAAATTGTTCGACTTTTCTCTGGATTGTGTTTTGGTTTAATGTGCAGTTTGTTTATGCGGCAGCAGTATAAGACACTTCTTGATGTATTTATTATGAGTGCTGGGCAATTAAAGAGACCTAAAGAATTAAAGATTAGACTTATTTTTGCCGTACCGTGACGCTGTGGAACAATCTCCCGGCTAGTGTGTTTCCTCCTTCCTATAACATGGGGTCCTTCAAGGGTAACGTGAAAAAACATTTAAGCAGGCCGGCATGACAACGAGGGGCGTATCTCTTGGTGATCGCCGTTGTTTTTGGATTGTACTGTGTTTACCATCAGGCACACTGCAGTCACTTTGCCGTGCTACAATACAAAAAAAGAAGATTATATGTGGTAGAAATGCAAATGTTAAGATTTACGTGTGATGTACCTAGAATGGGTAAAACTAAGAATTAGTATGTAAGAGGAAGAATAATAATCAGTGACGGAGAAGTTTATGAGTACACAGGCTGGCAACGCACTTTCCACTCCCCTGGTGTTGTTAGTGTCTATGGACGGTGATCACTTAACATCAGGTGACCCACCTGTTCGTTTGCCTTCTATGACATAAAAAAAGAGTAGTGTTAGCATGTCATAAGCAGAGGCGAAAGTCATATAGTTAGAAGAGTACAAATATGGAGGTGGGTGGATAGAAGAGTTGAGAAAGATCGAAAAAGGAATGGATGAACTGTGTGAATAATTATATGCATATAAAAGGTATGATCACGGAGTACACACGTGATATAGTTGAAATGTCAACTCTATCTAGGTGGGATAAGCGTGAAAATTTGATAATGACCTGTCTTACAATATAAATTTAAATTGATTTATACATTAGTAGTTCACATAAATATACAGTAAGTAGGATACGATAAATTAACGTAAATTGGTATGAATACTTTTTTTAAATTAGTATTATGATTCAAGTGCACAATTAAGCCTTAGCGTGTCATATATAGGCGATGTTATTATAATGTTTGTTGATTTAAGTGTGTTTTTGGCCATCCATACAAATATCTTTAGAGTATATGAGTACTCTCTCATATGTACTCTAGTATGTTTTGTCTGGTCCATTTTAATAACGATAATTGTGATTAAGGGAGGATGAACATCTGGTTAAAATCAGTTCAGCCGTTTCTGAGATAACTAATAGAAACTACAATGTTAGTTATTGAAACGTATGAACTAGAAACACCTAACCTAACAAAGTAAGTTTAATTTATTAATTGATTCTAATCCGCTTGTAAATTTTTACAAATAAAAATTTGTTTGAATATATCTTGAAAAAAAAAAATCACGATTCCGTATAAAGTAACAACAAAAGCGTGTAAATTTACTCTGATCCTAAGCATACTAAATAGTATTTACTTCCGACTGAAAAGGACTTTTGAGAATTTAAAAGAAAACCAATTTCTCTCTACTTTCTAGTCCTTGTTTGTGTTAGAACGATTGAGTGGAGTAACTTGTCAGATTAGAAACGTTTGCACGCTATAATCAGAGATAAGGAATAGATTATTTGTTATTGAACGAATGAGATTAGCAGAGTTGTCAAGGAGCTGCTCGTGGTTTGTTGAAACCTTGATAGAGAGCCATTCCTACTCAAAACTATAGATCGCAGTAAAGAGTAGATATCAATTACGCTCTAAATTATGTTATTTCACATTAATGATTTTTAATATACATGGCTGAAGCGAATTATAGCTCAGTTGTTGGCCTGTTCGGACACCGCGGAAAAGATCGAATTTTTACTAACAATTTTTATTGATAGCATAATTCATTAGCTCGTCAACTGGTCGTAAACAGAAAAAAAAAAGAAAATCGGTTGATAGACAGACGAGGAAGATGTCCTTAACTGTTTTATATATAGGCTAGCTTCTGTCTGCGACTTCGTTCGCGTGGCATAGTTACTTTGGGCTAACGCTAAAGAAAACCCCGATCTTGAAGCATTCTTTATTGTTGCTCCGCTTCTATTGGTCTTAGCGTGATGATATATAATAGCCTTCCTCGATAAATGGGTTATCTAACAGTGAAAGATTTTTTCAAATCGGACCAGTACTTCCTGAGATTAGCGCGTTCAAGCAAACTCTTCAGCTTTATAGAATTAGTATAGATTCAAAGTCAAGAAAAGAGGTGCATGTAATAGTATTTTTAGTTCACCTATGAACTTCTGTTGTCAGATTACACTTAATCAAAAAATTTAATTGTTCTTTGCTAATGGTGTTGGCTATAAACTTTTCGGCCTTCCTCCGAATCGTGTTATAAGGTGCCCCCTTTTTGTAATGACGGTAGTAGTAATATATTATTCAACATTCCAACAATGAGCACTTCTATTAAAAACTCGTAAAAATCTTTATATATAAATTTCTTCTGTGCGTGTGTATGTCACTGACCTCCTCCTAAACGGCTGGACCGAATTTAATAAAACTTTGTGTGCGTGTTCCAGTGGATCCGAGAATGGTTTAGATTCACAATTATTGGACCCGGTAGGTGGCGTTGCGGTTGACTTTTGGGATTTTATTATCAAGGCAGGACAACGTCCGCCAGGTCCGCTAGTAGAAGCTAGTAGAAGTAGATATAAATTCAATTTTATATATTCACCAACCGTACTTATAATATTATACCGTAATCTGGCAATAGTAGGCGATCGATACCCAGTTTACTATATCTTGCCAGCATATGGTGAATTAAGTAGAATTATTAGGTAATTAGTAGCACGGAACGCTTATGTATGAACGTACATTATGTATGCATTCGAATGATATCATACGGCCGATTACGTGAGTTAAACGTTGATTAGATTTGATAACAATCGATATGGCGTTATTCGCTTGTTCGAGCGGTGTTAAAAATAAGCGTGTATCATATCGTTAAAGGACATTAGTTGCCGTTACACGATACATTGTTTTATTAGCTTGTTCGAGCGGTGTTAAAAATAAGCGTGTATCATATCGATAAAGGACATTTAGCTGCCGTTACACGATACATGGTTTCTCGCGTGAGAACGCTTTCGCGCGGGAATGAGTACACGTGTAAAGACAAACAAAACAAAAACAATAATTTCTCTCCTGTAAGTAATAAAAAATAACGACTTAAAATTTATGTTTTTGGAATTTTTAACGTTAAATTTGAAAATTGCGAGAAGAATAATTACATAAATATATGACTGTTGTTCTCTTTTTATTTAAACGTATGAAAAACATAGTTATTAATTCAGATTTACGACGTTTTATTGAAAAAATGTTTGTAGCTTTTTTGGCGAGTTTGCAACTTCGTTTGATTTTGTGCTAATTATTGTAGTGCATTTTGATGTTACTCTGCTTCTGTATTGTATTGAATTTAACATATAATAAAAAACTGAATTAATTACAAACTTAATTTTAAATGCTCCTTTGAAGGTATATCTGTTACAATAATGGCGATGTTAACTACAACGACCAAATAGCAATATAATTACACTACTTATATTCTGTACTTGTAGATTTCACTTTATTTTCTAAATTGTAAAACACTTAATAACAATACATTTATGTCGAACGTGTAACAAATGGTCAAACTTTGATTTGTGAATTCGCGTACACTCTTTTCCCGTGCACATTGCAATCGCGCGTGAAAGAGAGCCCGTGTAAAGGCAGCCATTATTGTTACGGAATAATCTAAACATGATTTTCCTTTGGAGTGACAATATGTAGTTTTCTTCTACATTAAATAACTTCTAATGTATCTTATACTATATTTGTATTTTTGTACTACATTGTAATTTTACGGATTTTGCTAACCAAGAAAATGAGACCAAATCTTCCATTCACAGTACACCTAATGAAATACAATGGTAATTGAACACCAATCGATACTATCTATACTAATATTATAAAGATGTAAAGTTTGTGAGTTTGTGACGTTGTTGCATTGTAGGGGGTAATCTCAGCAACTACTGGTCCGAATTGAAAAATTCTTTGAGTTTTATATAGCTCATTTATCGAGGAAGGTTATAGGCTATATATCATCACGCTAAAACCAATAGGAGCGGAACCCCAATGAATATTTCCAAATCGGGTTTTTTTTCCTCTTGAGAGCTTCCGCTACGTGTCAGCGTTAGCCCAAAGTAACTATTTCACGCGAACGAAGTCGCGGGCAGAGGCTAATCTGTCAATATTTTTGAACATCTCCCTATTGTCTTCTGTTTCACTCAGTTTTTTATATCCAGATTTTGTAACTCAAATTTGTGTGATTTTTTAAATATTATCTTTATACACAAAGATTGCAAAATTACAAAAAAAAAGAAGTCAAATAGGTGTCCTGAACTGATGTGTACATACATACAATTGGTAATTAATTTTTATTTGTTTGTATGTTAATCAATTTGGAAATAGTTCGACTAATTACCATGGAAGTTGGCACACCATGTCGTTTTTTTTTAAATGTTTTATATTATCCATTTTACTATAGCGGGTACCTAGATGGCGCTGAATCACATCAGCCTTTTATCGTTCTGCTGATCGTCTTATGATTATTTTTTTTTAATTATGATAAATGATAATTACAAATAATAATAAAACACGTGCGATGCCGCTACCACAGCTAGTGAATATAGATAATATAGAATCATTATTAACTAGTTGATCTTTTCATGCACAATTTTTTTTTAATGTCAAATGTAGGCAACGAACAGATGGGTCACCTGATGTTAAGTGATCACCACCGTCCATAGACTCTAGCAACACCAGGGGAGTCGCAAGTGCGTTGCCAGCCTGTGTATGGGGGAGGGGTAGGGGAAGGGAAAGGGGAAAGGAGGTGGGTCTCCGGCGCTCTCACTGACCGAACGAAATGCAACAATGCAAGCACTGTTACTTCACGTTTGTGTTCTGTGAGAGGGTGGTACTACCCCCGATGAACTGACCTATTCATGCTGAAACTAGTAATAGCTACGGCGTGGCTCTACCAACTTTATATTTTTGCTATGTAAGGAATTTCAATAATGAGTTACCGTTAATAATATTCTAATATTCTACCGTATTAGACTTGATTTTATGCGTAAACAGGAACGCTTATCCGTTGTTGTGTCCGTTTGACCGGGGAAATAATTAATTGCACATATCCTGGAACCGTATCTTAAAATATATGTATAAAATTCGGAGAAATTTATCGATTTCAGTAAAAAAAAATAATGTGTTTGTAAAATGATAGATAGTATTATTCGTATTAGTGTACACATTCGTAAGTTTCAATAAATAATATAATTGTATGTATACATAAATCAATTTTACATAAGGCGTAAGCAATGGTTTTTACTCTTTCTAAAATTCAATTATTGCTAATCGCCGCGGCCTTGTCCGTGTTTACAACAGTATTACACTTAATACGAATAAAAGCGCAATGTCACTCTGATAATAAATTGAGTTATAAAATCGTAACTGTAATTCCGAGCTTACGTTCTACAAACAAACTACCTCTTAGACTATAACTACACGATAGAATATAATTTAATTTGTATTTACTAGTAAATAGTTGGTTTAAAAATAAAAAAGCGTGGTTGTGTTATACATCCGTTTCACATTTTCTGATTCAGATCGTCATTCTAAAATTCGTTTTAAGAAACTAAGTTTAAATAATCTACTTGTGGTTTCTTTTTGTCAGAATTGTATCGAGGCTCTTCACAGGAATGGGCTGTAGAGGCGTAAATATACCGTTAGAGGCCCGTGGCTAATTCATCGGGTTCGTATGGGGCTTTCCCCCAATGTAAAGAAGCGTCGATACAATGGTGACAAGTGTTTTTTTTTTCGCTACTCGAGACGGGAGCCCGAGGCATTTTGCGCGTCCGTCCTATCCTATAATTACGCCACTGCACTTTGGTTCGCCTTTATAGAAGAGGCCGGTCATGACACACTAAAAATCTTACAAGTCATAATTTTAGAAAACTTTAAATGGTGTTCGATTTATCTCGTAAAAAGAAATAGAAATGGTTCAGATGTCTGCTTAAATTGGACTCATAATTTGGGTGTAAATTTAATATAACTATTTTCAATGTATGGGATGCAAATTAAAATATGAGTATCCCGTAAGTTCCACCGAGATTCAGTTTATCAATTTAACACTAGTATTTTGTCATTATATGCAATAAATTTCTCAAAGACATCTCTTGCGCTATTAATGTACTTTTGGAGATATGCTAAAAAAAATATTTGAAAAAGTATGAGAAGTAAAGTCTAGGAGACGGACTCGCCTTCAGTTCAATATCTATAAAACAGTTGTTACAGATAACTGTACACATAAACGTACGTATATTGTTCATATATATATTGACCTCTGATATCGGTAAAAGTACTTCTTACTACTTAGTCTCTAATAGCTAGATTATCTCTGGAAAACAAACTAAATCGAATTGAATATAATAATAGTACAGATTAGCAAGTGAGGTTGGCTTGGGCGTCTCAAGTCCTATGATGTTATTTGAAACCCCTTACACCCCTAAAATGTAGATATAATCTGTACTATTATTATATTCAATTCGATTTAGTTTGTTTTCCAGAGATAATCTAGCTTTATTAGTATCGTTTCATTTTCCAATGATATGGGGTCCTTCAAGTGTAACGTGAAGAGACACTTACGCAGGCCGGCATGACAGCGGCGACCGGCGAGAGATAGTGTGTATCTCGGTGGTAGCCATTGTTTTTGGATTGTACTGTGCTTACCATCCGTCATAGTGCAGTCATTTTGCCGTGATACAATTAAAAAATATTTAAATATATACTTTATTTAATTTAGGCTCTGAGTAGGCGCTTATGTAGGTCAAAGCTACGCCCGATTCGGAAAAATAGCCTACTGATCCAGAAGAACCGGCAACAAACTCGATCTGGGATATCGTTTCATGATATATATTTTTACAAACATAGGATAACAAACCTAGTTACATTCGTGTTTGGTGGATGCACAGAGAGTCATTTCTAGACGTCACCATCGTTTACAGATTATGGATCAATATATAATATTACTAGTATATTACTAGTTTATTACTAGTAGCCTTTAAACATTAAAAATGGTGCTTGAAAACATAATCGTCATGTTAGATTGAGATGAGACCACGCTTAGCTGCTGTTTGGTTATTTTATTTATTTATTACAGATTAATAGTTCAGTCGTCTAGTCGCCATTTTATTACATTTGGTCTCATTCTTTTCGTTAGTACGCCCGTGCGAAGTTAGTATCACATACATATGGATACACGTACTATATGTATCTTGTAAGGACAGTAGAGAAATAATTTAATAAGCATAAAAAAAATGCGAAAGAATTTTCGATGACGCGTTTAAATATGATTAAAGAGAAATGTTGGAGCGAGGTCCTTAACTTTCTTGTTGCGGTGCGGTGAGACCAAATTAGATTGTGAACAGTTTGAATGAGGGTGGGTACGCTCGAAGTTTCCTCGTTGATCGGGACCCGCCATGTCGGGATCCGCTTTCCGATTTATATAATCCAAACAATCTTTATGGTACATATAGGTTAATTGGATTTCTATTGCTATTGTTATTTGAGGAATTCTCCTTATTTGTAATTTCGTTTTGAATTAGAGCATTTTGATTAAAATGTATGGTGGTAGAGCCACGCTGAAGCTACTACTGGTTTCAGCATGAATGGGTCGGCTCGCCCGGAGTAGTACCACACTCTCACAGAAAACCAACGTGAAGTAACAGTGCTTGCATTGTTGCGTTTCGTTCGGTCAGTGAGAACGCCGGATACCCACCTCCCCGTCCCCTCCCCATTTCCTTCCCCCACCCCACTTCCCCTTCGTCGAACACAGACCAGCAACGCACTTGCGACACCCCTGGTGTTGTTAGTGTCTATGGACGGCGGTGATCGCTTACCATGACCCGCCTGTTCGTTTGCGTAATCTTAAAAAAAATCTAAAGAGTTTGACCACAAACTCATATGATGTTAAAAGACGATGTGGTGGTCTAAGATGTGTCGCATGCTATAAACCTAGAGGGAACTGGCTCTCAAGTTCAGATGCCGGAACACACCAACAGGTGCTTGGTGACAGGTTTCGCGACAGGACAGGACAGGACTCGCGAGCTTATAAATAGCCCTACCACTATGGTCTCGTCACGTTGTTTTCCTTCACTGAAACTGTTTTCCGAACACGTAATCATCTGAGCTGATAGTTTGTGAAACAAATACCGACCTTAACTACATGCAAATAATTCTCTATTTCGAAACTCTTACCGACATATATTGAAGTAATTTATTATATTAGGGTCTATAAAAATAAATCTGGTTGCTTCTGTGAGTAAATATGTGTCAAAGTTAGGAAAGTCTGTGTTCATCAAGACCTTTTTGTTGTATTTGTATTGCGAAATACTCTCCGAATGTAGTTTACTTTCTCTAAACAAGGTTACGCAAACTACTACGTGGATATTTTTACATGTTTTTTTTCCATTGTATATATATATTTTAATCTAGCTGTTCCCGCGACTTCGTCCGCGTGGAATAGTTAATTTGGGCGAACGCTAACACGAAGCCAAAGCTCGCACAAGGAAAATTAACCCGATTTTGAAACATTCTTAATTGATGCTTCACTCCTATTGGTCTTAGCGTGATGATATAGTATTACACTAATCCCGTATAGTGTCGATGCAGTCAGGAATGGCAATAATTACTTCGTAGATACTGTCACTATTTATTTGGCCAGAGCTTCGCCTTACAATACTTGTTACATTATTAGAATGCCTAGATATCACAGACATCTTGCCTTTTAAAGGTCCATCTATATAAGTCAAAGCGATTACTATTTATACATAATTCCGCAAAATAGTTTAAGTAACACATAAATAATTAATATGGTGGCGCTAGTATCAGTGTGTATCTTTAATATGATGGCGCTAGTGTGAATGTATATTTATAATATGGTGGCGCTAATATCAATGTTCCGGTCGTGTTGTAGTCTCGTCTCTTGAATGTGATGCAGCGGCACCGGAGGTGGGTGCTAACA
>MU161195.1:29495-49205 GCA_015888305.1 Antheraea pernyi | reverse complement strand
TTGGGCAGAGCTTCGCCTTACAATACTTTGTACATTATAATGCGTAGATATCACCGACATCTTGCCTTTTAAAGGCCAATCTATGTAAGTCAAAGAATATACTATTTATTCATAATGATCAAACTAATGATTCAATTCTATATAACGATATCAATTCTTATTGACGTCTTATTCAAATCTATATAATATAATAATTATTATTTATGTATCTTTAATATGGTGGTGCTAGTGTCAATGTGTATCTCTAATATGGTGGCGCTAGTATCGATGTGTATCTAATATGTTGGCGCTAGTGTCAATGTATATTTATAATATGGTGGCGCTAATATCAATGTTCCGCTCGTGTTGTAGTCTAGTCTCTTGAATGTGATGCAGCGGCACCGGATCAGCGTTACGATCTTAACGATTAAATGTAATTATAAGCGGTCCAAGAAAAAGGAAGGTGAGTTTACTAATATTATGTTTCTGTCTTTAGTTAGTTCGAAAGTTTGTTCAACATCGAATTCCTGTTTCTATTCACAAACAGAATATCACAATCGTAATATCTCTTTGCATTGTAAAATTCGTTTACACTAAGCGCCAATATTATGACATTATATGACGTACGTAAAAGTTACCGTATTTAACTTTATCATTCTAAAGTAAGCTCATAAATTTGATTGTTATAATTAGTTTTTTTTATATGTTATCGTCCTAAGATAATGCTATCGCGTTATTTAGCCGCAAAGATATCAATCGATAGATATGGTAATCTTCGCCAATACAAAGATACGTCTTTATTCAGTTCTGTGTCATTTTTTTACTAAATCTGACGTATTTTGTAATAAGTGTTGTTTTTTTAATTTAAAATTTCTTGGACGTGTCGTAGCATAAATACGTTTACATATAACAATTGATATCAAAATAAGGATATTCAAAAAAGTGTAAAAAAACGAAAGAGGATAAACGTTCGGTAATCGATATTTTTATCACATATTTGTTTTTTTTTTTGTTACCTTTTGTCATGAAATCAGTTCATTTATTATTATAATTTATTTTAAGGGATGTAAGTTATATAAATAATTAGAACAACAAACATGGGACATCGGATACATCTAATATTGATTCTGCTTTTAACAACAACCGTTTACATATGCCATGGTAAGTAAATCGATTTTTTTAATATCATACGAGGCGAAGGAACAGGCGGGTCACCTGATGTTAAGTGACCACCACTGTCCATAAACACTTGCAACATCAGGAGAGTCGCAAGTGCGTTGCCAGACTGTATTTGTGGGGAAGTGGAGAGGAGAGGGGGAGGGGGAAACGGAACTGGGTATGCGGCGCTCTCACTGACCGAACGAAACGCAACAATGCAACCACTGTTACTTTACGTCGGTTTTCTATCAGAGGGTGGTCGAACGCCGGGCGAGCCGATCCATTCACACTGAAACCAGTAATACCTTCTGCGTGGCGCCACCACCTACAAATATAACAAATATCATCTATTTTGTATACAAGCTGGTCATTGCGATTCCGTTTCCGTGTAAATGCTGTTATTACTTGGAAGGCCCTACTTCATCTGAATGAAATGTGGGTTTTTATCTATTATTGCCTATTTATCATTACTATTTAATAACTCTAATGAGCTCTCTATTATAGGTTTATTGTGTTAAATTTTAACGGCAACCTAGGTTGGTAAATACTCCATCTGTTTCTAAAAGTCGGTTTGAAATTGGTTGAACCGTTTCATAGATTAAACCGAACAAAAAAATGAACACTTCATCACATATCATGTCATACAAAATTGATATTATTCTTATTTGCTTAGTGTTATAGTAAGTGAGGTCAGGCTTCTTTCTTCGTATTCTCAATTTCATAGTAGGCATTGTTGAGAAGTCATTTATAGTTATATTTAAATGTTTCATTTAATTTCATACTAACTGCGCCCGTGAAGTCTGCGTAGAAATTCATACAGAAACACGGTGACTAAAAAAATCACCAGTACATAGTTGTATTAAAATTCAATATCGACGATTTAGCCAGACCTCGTGCTTTGTGAACGACTCCGTTATCCAAGACGTAGCGTGGTATTACAGTTAACATCCAGTTCTCTCTTACTCTTGAATTTTTATATATATCTGGTAAAAGAACAACATAATTTAAATACTAGAAACAGCAACAAATTGGTAATTCCATGCTTCAAGCTCACTTCAAGTCCGAAAACAGGACCAAAACACATTACCGATTTGCCGGATAGTGAGTTCAAGAACCATGTCAAGCAGGTTTTAATATCTAAAGGCTATTATAGGGCAGATCAATATGTGAACGATGGTGACGTCTGGAAATGATACCTCTCTCTGTGCATCCACCAAAAACGAATTTAACTGTATATATCTATTATGTTGTAATTATTAAACAGTATGTTATGTATAATGGAAGGATAAACCAGATCGGTCTTGCCGGTTCCTCTCGATGACTGGGTTGTTTTCCGAACCGTTGTTAGTTTTGACGTTCATAAGTGCCTTCTTTGGGGCCTAAATTGAATAAAGATTATTTTGATTTTGATTTTTTATTGAATGACTGGTAGGAAATGAGATAGTATCTCGGAGATGAAAGTTGTAAAACTAATTGAAACTGAGAAAAACCGTTAGGTGAGACTCGCTGCTGAACGATACCGTCAGAAAATTCGATAGCAAACGACTTATTTATTGGGTTAAATGCTATTAAGACCTGCTTGACTTAACACTTGAACTTAATATCTGGCAAATAGAAACCCTAAACCAAGTCACAATGCAATACAGACCGAAGGTCTTAGTTCAATAGCAACGTCTATTTAAAATCTACTCGTAACATAACCAACCAAAAGAATAAGAAAGCAAAATAACTTTACACATATTTCAGAAAACTTAAGAGCCTAACTAATGAATTCTCAAGTTTAATCTACTCCGTAACCTAGTGAAATGAAGTCCAATTGATTACAGTTGTGTTTATTGGATAACTTGTACAAAAATAATGTCCCAGTTATTTAATATAAAAGTTTTAGTTAGAAAAAAAGGTCATAAGGACTGCCGACTGAAGTGAAAACTCAAAACAATGAAACAATGTTCTCTTTAGAATTTTCATATGAATTATAGTGTGAATGATAATATTTATATTTCAGAATGTATTTATGGAAATTAATAGCAATAGTGTGGTTTTCATATCTATTGGCAATCGGAGCAATAATTATATAATTTTTTTAAAAGTCTATTAATCAATCAAACTTATAATGAGCTGCGAAATATCAATATTACATGTACACAGGCCCCTATACTATGACGTCACTAGTCTGACGCACGCCGCGCAAGCGCAATAGGACCGGTCATGGTTACGTAGATAGACATGACGTGAAAATATAAATTTATCTCCTGCCAAAAATACTGCTCAACGTGCCTGAACTGAGCACTTCAACAATAGAAAATTTCCTATAATTTTATTAATCTAATATTTATTATACTATTTATTATATTAATAGTATAACTAGAATTTAATTAGTAACAATAACAAAAAAACGTAATTGAGCCATTAGAATTAAACCAAACCTAACATAACACAACACAATAATAACACACATACAAGTAATCTCACTATTATCTGTGTTCTTCTTTGCAGTGTTTTACAAATGAATAAGACAATAAGCTTAGCGCCGTCTATGAATTCTTCAGAAAAGATCTTATTATTTGTATTACATATAATTAAAATCACATCCAAGTAAAATAATTTAAACTTTTTTTTCAATGAAGTTTCTATTCAGTCCACTATATATTTTTAGCAAACGCGTCATTGTACATACAGTAACCTAATTACAGTACCTCTTTTAACTTAAATTTGTATTAAATTAAGTTAAAATGTTTTTTCTAATATATAGTACAGTATATACAGTTTCTTTTAACGTATAAGCAAATATCTGAAGTTATTAAAAATGATTATGTACGAACATCAAAAAAGTTATAAAGTCCCAAAGTACTATATCTCTATATCTTTAAAATATAGATTTCGTCTCTTTAACCTTTTATTAGTATAGACATAGAATATAGATTCAAATTCCTTTATATTTTTTAGGCTGTCAAATGGAAGGGGTCATTCAATGGCCCGTGCCAGTGTCCGTAACTATCTATGACACGCACAGAGGCGTCGTTTTAAACAGGAGTACATCGGATATTGAAGGTCAGTTACAAATATCACTTTCTACTTTTTCATTTATAGTCTATATTTATCATATCATACACATTTTCACCAGAGAATACCAGGTGAATGTTTGGACAGTAGCAATATTTCTGGAGGACACTCTGCACTTGATTCTCGTTCTAAATCAATACAAAAAATAGGTGCTTAATAATTGGACCTAATTATCTAGAAAAATACAAAAATTATACACAACACTCTATGCGTCTATGTTAAAACACAGTATCAATGACCGTCTGGTGATTTCACTTTCATTTGAAAGGGAACGTCAGGAATAAAACAAAAAGGTGTATTGCCCATTTTACTATCAAAAGTTATTAACTCCGGGTCGCCCATTGTAGCTTTCGGGACCGGTCATTACACTTAGGTTTATTATTTTATTTACAAGTTTGTAGCTTTACTTTTGAAAGTCTTAGAACAAACGTTAACTTAGGTTTTCTTGATTGTTTATTAGTATTTGTTTTAATATTATTATTTTATATTATGTTAAATGTGACCATGAAGTGTTATACCCTTGAATACAGAGACACTCGCCTGTCACCTGTCGCCAGTCACCTGGTATATGAGTCGTTACATTGAAAAATCAGCTAAATCCAATTTTAGCCGTTTGTAATATTTTATGTTATTTTTCAAGATTATCAAATTTTCTACGTGTAAAATATGAAGATCAAAAGCAAAACTAAAAACCTTATAGACGGCAAAAATTGAACTTCGTTCTCGGTGTATAAAGACTGGAAATCTTAAAAAATTTAAACATGTCATATGAAAGACTAAAATTGGATTTACCTCATTTTGAAATGTAGCGACATATATATTAATCTCACTTATATGCCAGTTACAATTTGTTTTATAAAATATTTAATTTTATGTAATGGGATTTTTTTGTAGTATTTAAAAAAATACGAATTGTTTTATATTTCTTATCACAGGCATAAATTCGATTAATATGGGCGATGGATTAAATGCCGGTCCGTATTTAGAGACGTCCTATTCTAATTCACAATTTCTCATGTGGACGAACGATGCTTTCGAACGCTATGAAGAAAATGAAGTCGAGGAATCAATGTCGATGACTGTCAATTTCAGATGCACAGGGGGTACGACCAGAACTCTCGTGAGTTGTCTCTTAAAACTATATTATAAAATTATTTCGTAAATTACATATATGATAGCTTAATTTTCACACCAGAATCGAATTGACAACAATAGTTTTATTTAAACCTAGAAACAAATGGTATTCGCATTAAAAAAAAACATTAAAAATTAACATTATTTGTATACAGCCTATTTAGAAAATGATTTATATTCTTACATAACATAGAGTTAATTAGGGTTTTAATGTAGAAAATATAATATAACCAATAGTTTTATTTAAACCTAGAAACAAATGATAATCACATTTTTTTAAAACTTTCGTGATGCAGATGTTAAATTGATAAGAACAACTGTATTCACATAGAAGAAAGATATGCATGTATTAAAAATTTATATTATTTGTATACAGCGTACTAAAAAATTATTTATATTCTTATATAATATAGAGTTCATTAGGGTTTTAATGTAGAAAATACAAAATAATATCCTCTTCTAATAAATAAGTTAAATAAGAAAAAATATTGTTCCCCTTTTTTAAGCACTATGCACACGGAGTTGTGTGAAATTCTATATAGTTAAAGTTCATATGGAGAAGGAGTAGGATAAAATAAATTCTGCGTATATTAATATATTTTAAAAATACTCTAAATTAGATAACATAAAACACTGTTTACTGAAAGCGAAATCAGTCTATGGTCAAATAGTCGCTCTGAACATAAATAGCCACTAAAGAAGTTATATTGGGGATATGAGCTTCATGATGAAAAACATGTATAGAAATTAGTCGTTATTACATAGTATAAAACAAAGTCCCCTACCGTGTCTGTCTGTCTGTCTGTTCGCGATAAACTCAAAAACTACTGAACGGATCTTTATGCGGTTTTCAGTAGTGGAAAAAGTAATTCACGAGGAACATTTTGGTACATAATTTGTCCCGGATTTTTTTATAATCAGGGCGGGACAACGTCTGCCGGGCCCGCTAGTTAGAATATAAATTTGGTGAAATTGATCATTTTAAGTGGCAGTGGTACAAAAGTTGCACCCTAATTCCTAGATGGCGTTACTAAATTCGATAAAGCCAAAGAGTATTATTACCTTGAGAGATTATTCTGTATCATATTCCTTTTATTATATATTTCGTTGAAGTAACAGAAAAAAATCATAAACATACAATGATTATAGAGGTACAATCTATGACAAACGAACCTCGATAACATTTAAACTCAAGAAAAATGAATTACGATCTAATTTAAACCACTAATCGGTAACTGGTTGTTATTTTATGAGACTTGATGTACAAAAACATATCATTATTATTGGTAACAGCGCACCAAAATTATTATGACGGGTATTACCTTATCTATACTATTATTAGAAGGAGGTAATGTTTTTATATATATCATATTTGTATAAGATAATCTATCTCCTATAAATTTTATCACCGACAAAATAGGCACATATTCATACTAATAGTTACTTATACATGAATCTTTTATTATAATTAATGTGGGTACACGAAGACGCGAACTATTACTAGCCTGACATAACAAAAATGTAGTGAATTTCATGTCTACAGGTATTTTGGATAAGTGTGATAGACACAAATAACAATGCCCCGCAATTTCTACCGAGCGATGCATTAGAATTTACAATAACAACACCGGTGCCGCCTCGATTCCTTGTAACGGGATGCTTCAATGATATTACAGTCAGAGATATAGATCTCACAACACAGAGGATTGATTTCGGTATTGAAGAGAATCCGTACTTCGAAATAGAATACGATGCCTCTTTGTCTAGTACACCAAAAGAGTTTAAAGCTGTGTTAAGGACTACAACATTAATAAGAACTCTACCGGAACCCATCGTTTTAAGGATAAGTGCGACGGTAATTTTTTAAATCAATTATATAATTTTAATATTTATTAGTCTATGGTAGACGTAATGTAAGCTTTACAGTTTGCAGTATAAGGAGAATTTCTATGAGACCTTTGTAATAGTCGCATTATGTTGGTTAAAATTAAGTAATAAATATACCTTAATTAAAGGATTATAAAGTTCTGTTATCATGGTGTGATATAACTATCATAAAATAATCACGGTTTAAACCGAACAAAATATATATTCATAAATATACATTTTATAATTTAAGAACTTTTAAATACTATGTTTATAATATTTTTTTATATTAATAGGATGTAGATCTGACCGGTGATCCTCCAATCACAACGTACGGCACAGTCCGTGTATCGAGTGACACAGAATTCCAATTCCCTGAGGAGCCAATTTTCTCGCAGATATTTTACTTAGCTGAATACAATAACGACCACACACTTGTTCATGAACAAATATCTTTAAGACAAGGGTATGACGAACAAGTACGATTTAGCTTGGAAGGAGGTAATATTCGTTGTAACTACCTGTTTTTCTATATTGTGTATACTCTGATTCATAGACTTATGTGAAAGGTTAGTCAATCGCAATATTTACACAAGTTATATAGTACTCGCTTCTCGTTCTAAATAAATAGATGCTTAATATTTGACCTAATTATCTAGAGAAAAACAAAACTGATATACACTCCTAACGCTTAGATTACGTGACGCGTCAGGGTGAGTGCTAACACGCCCCTCCCGCTACCGGCACGTCACTGCTAATACAAGCCTTAGTACGTAATATTAAGGTTATTCATCCCGGATGGGCCTTCGCGATTCATCTTCACTTTCATTGAGTGTTTCACTTTTATACCCATACTTTTAAGTCTTAGAATAAACTTTAACTAATGTTCTCTTTGTTGTTTATTAGTATTTGCTTTTATATTACTATTTTATATGTTGAATGTGACCATGAAGTTTCATGTCTTTGAATATTGCGAGCGACTAACCAATCGCCTGGTATAAACTTCTACCTGGAGCCGTCGCTAGGCGTAATTTATAAAAAAAAGAATCATAACTTAACATGAGGACTCATAAATAATTATTATCTACTTTATACTGATTCCTTTATTAATTGTGTAAAATTTAAGAAATATCCACATACTAAAATGTAATTAGAAGTAATGAATGTGTTTAAGCATTTCAATATAAAGTGAAAATTTGACTACATTATTAATATTATAAAAGCAAAGACAAATATATTCTTGAGCTAGTACTACAGAAAACTAGATATAAAACTAAATTACTGTCTGTCTGGGAAAGAAAAGGCTTTATTGTTTAACTAAGATAAAAGGAAACAATAGAAACTGTCTACTATAAGCGGCGTAGAATCAAATGAAATCAAACAAATAATATACGTTCTGTTATTACATTTTTCATTATGATTCTAGTTTCATTCTGATCGTGAAATGTACTTCAACAGAGTAGGTTATTCTTTTGCTTTGTACAATTTGTGACAAGAATTTAATACTGCGGAACATAAACCACCATTGTTTTACATAATAACGTTCTGCTCTTGACGGTTGGTTTAATTATGAACGTCCTAGGCTTAACCACGATGCAGATTCAATGGAGATTTCCAACCGCAAAATATCATCCTCTAAATTCTACTCACAGATTGTTTATATTTAAATGAATACCCTTACAACTACATATATTCATATTTTAGATAATAAGTACAAGCACCATCTTAAGCTGGTTTGATGTCAAATGGATATATTGTATTGTAGGTTAGATCGTTATATGAACAACATGTCTGGAAATATAACTTCTCTCTGCACAACATCTAATAACGATTGTGACTTTATAATCTTTATTATCTTTTATAAATATTATGTTTGGATTGTTTCTCAAACCGGTGGTAAATATTGGTGTTCATAAGCACCTTCCGAGGGTCTACATTAAATAAACTATTTTTATTTTGTAGATTATTTAGAAAACTTCCAACTAATAACGAATGGCAACAATCTTTTGATAACTTTACGAACCCCACTAAACGCAACGACTTTGATGGAACAACATATACTCCTAATTGTGACAGCTGAAAGGGAATATACTAGCGGAGGTGCTACTACTGTAGTGATACAGCTTCCTGAAGGTAAAGACTGAGATTGGGTTTATATTGTTATGAATTATAATTTCATTGTCACTAAATCAACCTCGTGGCTTAATAACGACCCTTAGCTTTTTTTCTAAACTGAAATCAAGGTCTTTCGGATAGATTAAACTGAAATTGTAATTAGATTGCTCTAGCAAAGTTATTTGATAAACTAGGTGTGCCCGCGACGTCGTCCGCGTGGAATTCAATGCAAAAAGCAGCCATTACTTTACTGTGTTTTAGATATTATTATTTATTATATTATAAGTATTTTATATATCCTGGTTTGGGTGAGATTGAAGTCCGTTTACACATCTATTTTTTCTCTTACTCAAGTCGCGTCGTCATTAAAATTACAATAACATTTGATATAGTGGACCGATTTTAATACAACAAAGACTAAATGTTACTCGAGGGTATGCTTTAACTATTTTCTTGTGTTTTATTGCGTATGCAGTACTTTAGCAGTGGTGCGTGCACAAACAGACAGGCATTACTTATTAACTTACGTATAGATTAATGTTTTGCGAATCTTTCTGTCACGATAGTAATAAAACCATAATATTGAATAACTATACATTAAAAAGTTGATATTTAGTTTGATATTTATAAATATAGCTTGAAAATTTTCAGTGACAAGTTTAGAGTTTGAGAGTCCACATTATAATGGAAGTATCGTCAACAACAACCTACAACTTTCAAATTTAATATTGAGCCAAGGATACCAAGATTCTGTTTCTGTCACTATACTAAGTGGTAAGTTAATACTTTATCATAATTTGATTGTAACTCAAGAAGATACTTTTCGATAAATTTCGATTTATTCGAACGGTTTTTATATATTTTTGATTATTACTGTATCTTCTTGTAATCCTCGATATTTATTCTAGTTTATCAACTGTTTGTTTACTTTAGACGAAGGAAATAATATTTAAAATACAAAGTTATTAAATTCTTTTATTGATGACTTCAATCAGTGTACAACAGAATAAATTCAAAAGACGCGATAGAATGCAAAGTTATTAAGAATATCCACGAGTAGACTTGTTTAGTGTTTTTTTAATATCATAGGAGGCAAACGAAATGGGTAACCTGATGTTAAATGATCACCACCGTCCATAGACACTAGCAATACGAGGGGAGCTGCAAGTGCGTTGCCAGCCTGTGTTTGTGCGAGGGGCAGAGGGGAGTAGGAAGTGGGAGGGGAGGTTGGCTTCCGGCGCTCGCACTAACCGAACGAAACGCAACAATGCAAGCACTGTTACCTCACGTCGGTGTTTCTGTAGGTCGGGTGGTACAACCCCGGGCGAGTGGACCCATTCATACAGAAACCAGTAATACCTTCATGTGTAATAAATACCTACTACTAAAATACAAGTAGTAATGACTTAGTATATATAGATTGACAGTCATTTTTAATAATTAGGTTTTATCTCTTCTTTTCTGTTTAGGCTTTGTACAATTTGTGACAAGAATTTAATACTGCGGAACATAAACCACCATTGTTTTACATAATAACGTTCTGCTCTTGACGGTTGGTTTAATTATGAACGTCCCAGCCTTAACCACGATGCAGATTCAATGGAGATTTCCAACCGCAAAATATCATTCTCTAAATTCTACTCACAGATTATTTATATTTAAATAAATAATACCCTTACAACTACATATATTCATATTTTAGATAATAAGTACAAGCACCATCTTAAGCTGGTTTGATGTCAAATGGATATATTGTATTGTAGGTTAGATCGTTATATGAACAACATGTCTGGAAATATAACTTCTCTCTGCACAACATCTAATAACGATTGTGACTTTATAATCTTTATTGTCTTTTATAAATATTATGTTTGGATTGTTTCTCAAACCGGTGGTAAATATTGGTGTTCATAAGCATTTTCCGAGGGTCTACATTGAATAAACTATTTTTATTTTATAGATTATTTAGAAAACTTCCAACTAATAACGAATGGCAACAATCTTTTGATAACTGTACGAACACCACTAAACGCAACGACTTTGATGGAACAACATATACTCCTAATTGTGACAGCTGAAAGGGAATATACTAGCGGAGGTGCTACTACTGTAGTGATACAGCTTCCTGAAGGTAAAGACTGAGATTGGGTTTATATTGTTATGAATTATAATTTCATTGTCACTAAATCAACCTCGTGGCTTAATAACGACCCTTAGCTTTTTTTCTAAACTGAAATCAAGGTCTTTCGGATAGATTAAACTGAAATTGTAATTAGATTGCTCTAGCAAAGTTATTTGATAAACTAGGTGTGCCCGCGACGTCGTCCGCGTGGAATTCAATGCAAAAAACAGCCATTACTTTACTGTGTTTTAGATATTATTATTTATTATATTATACGTATTTTATATATCCTGGTTTGGGTGAGATTGAAGTCCGTTTACATATCTATTCTTTCTCTTACTTAAGTCGCGTCGTCATTAAAATTACAATAACGTTTGATATAGTGGACCGATTTTAATACAACAAAGATTAAATGTTACTCGAGGGTATGCTTTAACTATTTTCTTGTGTTTTATTGCATATGCAGTACTTTAGCAGTGATGCGTGCACAAACATACAGGCATTACTTATTAACTTACGTATAGATTAATGTTTTGCGAATCTTTCTGTCACGATAGTAATAAAACCATAATATTGAATTACTATACATTAAAAAGTTGATATTTAGTTTGATATTTATAAATATAGCTTGAAAATTTTCAGTGACAAGTTTAGAGTTTGAGAGTCCACTTTATAATGGAAGTATCGTCAACAACAACCTACAACTTTCAAATTTAATATTGAGCCAAGGATACCAAGATTCTGTTTCTGTCACTATACTAAGTGGTAAGTTAATACTTTATCATAATTTGATTGTAACTCAAGAAGATACTTTTCGATAAATTTCGATTTATTCGAACGGTTTTTATATATTTTTGATTATTACTGTATCTTTTTGTAATCCTCGATATTTATTCTAGTTTATCAACTGTTTGTTTACATTAGACGAAAGAAATAATACTTAAAATTCAAAGTTATTGAATTATTTTATTGATGAGTTCATTCGGTGTAAAACGGAAATAATTCAAAAGACGCGATAGAAAGCAAAGTTGTTAGGAATATGCACGAGTAGACTTGTTTTGTGTTTTTTTAATATCATAGGAGGCAAACGAAAAGGTAACCTGATGTTAAGCGATCACTACCGTCCATGCGAGGGGAGCTGCAAGTGCGTTGCCAGCCTGTGTTTGTGCGAGGGGTAGAGGGGAGTAGGAAGTGGGAGGGGAGTTTGGCTTCCGGTGCTCGAACTGACCGAACGAAACGCAACAATGCAAGCACTGTTACCTCACGTCGGTGTTTCTGTAGGTCGGGTGGTACAACCCCGGGCGAGTGGACCCATTCATACAGAAACCAGTAATACCTTCATGTGTAATAAATACCTACTACTAAAATACAAGTAGTAATGACTTAGTATATATAGATTGACAGTCATTTTTAATAATTAGGTTTTATCTCTTCTTTTCTGTTTATATACTTCTTTTTTTAATATACATAATTATATTATGGAATAATAACTACTGGTTAATTCTAAAACAATGAGATGTACAAATGAAGAATATGAAGTAATTAAAAATATAGTTGCCTCGTTTACATACTTACTGCTGAAACTGAAAAATTTCTACTGCTATTGATACTGCTTTGTCTAATTTTAAGCAAATATACATTTTGTTTTTTTTTTTTCAGAATATACGTCGTATTTCAATGCTGTTGTTCAAGGAAATATTATAACTGTTACAATGATACCACTAAGCGAGAACATCATATTAGAAAATAATTTTATCCATTTGCAAGTGCTCGCATCTACTGACCGTAGTTCTGATACAACTATAGTTACGTTAGAAATTATAAAGGATGATAACGATACCCCGGTCTTCAACAGGGGTATATACACAGGCAATTATGATTCAGTCGTCGGCTTGACGGTTGAGCCAATATATTTTGTACAAGGGTTTGATGAATATGTATCAGTCTCCGTGTCTGGTGGTGAGTTGTATTTAAAATTATTATTATTATAGCCTTTATTGCTGAAACTATATTCAATATATAATTTTTTTTACTTTAGCCTAACACATGTATTGTTATGAATTATAATTTCATTGTCACTAAATCAACCTCGTGGCTTAATAACGACCCTTAGCTTTTTTTCTAAACTGAAATCAAGGTCTTTCGGATAGATTAAACTGAACTTGTAATTAGATTGATCTAGCAAAGTTATTTGATAAACTAGGTGTGCCCGCGACGTCGTCCGCGTGGATCTCAATGCAAAAACAGCCATTACTTTACTGTGTTTTAGATATTATTATTTATTATATTATACGTATTTTATATATCCTGGTTTGGGTGAGATTGAAGTCCGTTTACATATCTATTCTCTTTGTTGTATTAAAATCGGTCCACTATATCAAACGTTATTGTAATTTTAATGACGACGCGACTTAAGTAAGAGAAAGAATAGATATGTAAACGGACTTCAATCTCACCCAAACCAGGATATATAAAATACGTATAATATAATAAATAATAATATCTAAAACACAGTAAAGTAATGGCTGTTTTTGCATTGAGATCCACGCGGACGACGTCGCGGGCACACCTAGTTTATCAAATAACTTTGCTAGATCAATCTAATTACAAGTTCAGTTTAATCTATCCGAAAGACCTTGATTTCAGTTTAGAAAAAAAGCTAAGGGTCGTTATTAAGCCACGAGGTTGATTTAGTGACAATGAAATTATAATTCATAACAATACAAACCCAATCGCGGTCTTTACCTTCAGGAAGCTGTATTACTACAGTAGTAGCACCTCCGCTAGTATATTCCCTTTCAGCTGTCACAATTAGGAGTATATGTTGTTCCATCAAAGTCGTTGCGTTTAGTGGTGTTCGTACAGTTATCAAAAGATTGTTGCCATTCGTTATTAGTTGGAAGTTTTCTAAATAATCTATAAAATAAAAATAGTTTATTCAATGTAGACCCTCGGAAAATGCTTATGAACACCAATATTTACCACCGGTTTGAGAAACAATCCAAACATAATATTTATAAAAGATAATAAAGATTATAAAGTCACAATCGTTATTAGATGTTGTGCAGAGAGAAGTTATATTTCCAGACATGTTGTTCATATAACGATCTAACCTACAATACAATATATCCATTTGACATCAAACCAGCTTAAGATGGTGCTTGTACTTATTATCTAAAATATGAATATATGTAGTTGTAAGGGTATTATTTATTTAAATATAAATAATCTGTGAGTAGAATTTAGAGAATGATATTTTGCGGTTGGAAATCTCCATTGAATCTGCATCGTGGTTAAGGCTGGGACGTTCATAATTAAACCAACCGTCAAGAGCAGAACGTTATTATGTAAAACAATGGTGGTTTATGTTCCGCAGTATTAAATTCTTGTCACAAATTGTACAAAGCCAAAGAATAACCTACTCCGTTCAAGTTCTTTTCACGATCAGAATTAAACTAGAATCATAATGAAAAATGTAATAACAGAACGTATATTATTTGTTTGATTTCATTTGATTCTACGCCGCTTATAGTAGACAGTTTCTATTGTTTCCTTTTATCTTAGTTAAACAATAAAGCCTTTTCTTTCCCAGACAGACAGTAATTTAGTTTTATATCTAGTTTTCTGTAGTACTAGCTCAAGAATATATTTGTCTTTGCTTTTATAATATTAATAATGTAGTCAAATTTTCACTTTATATTGAAATGCTTAAACACATTCATTACTTCTAATTACAAAGTAACTAAGAAAACAAACTATGCTTGTTTAAGCCTAAAAATACCTTTGGTTTTTGTACTCATTTAATTAGTAAGTAAACACTACAGACGTACGTACCTATTTGGTCTTTACTATTTTGTTATGAAATTCATTTTCTACAGTAAAGAAAAAAATCTTTTTTTTTACGTATACATAAGATAATAAATAACATATTCAAGAAGTCCGTGACAACGAAACATATTTTTATCGTTTTGTACTCTTTATCGTTGTTCAATGCAACTCCAGGCTTAGCGAACTGTGTTGTTCTCGAAGATTTATTAATAAGTTAGTAGTATTTTAAGTGAAGAAAACAATTGATTTATTTATACGGCTCACTAAATCATCCGCATTTCTCCATAAGGAACAGTTCAAGACAGCGCCGATCGTACAGACAATAAATCTAATAAGGGCTAAACGTCATAGAGTAACGGCGCCTGTCATGGAGAAATGCCACGAAGAAAGACAATAGATATACGTCATATAATCCCAAAATGCGAAGTACCGAAACGAGTCACGAGCCCGGAATTTTCATCATGGAATTTGGTTGTTGTTATCAAACCGAACATTATGTATAATTTTAAGATTTTACCCACGTTTGACAACCATACGTGAGACATAGTAGAATACAGGAGTCAAATACTTTCTTCTTGTCAGCCACGGAGAAGTTTTTACTTTTAAATATTTCCTTAAGAGACCAGTATATTTTCTAAGCACACGAAACCCTTTTTTCTAATTCTGCAACCATACGTGAGACATAGTAGAATACAGGAGTCAAATACTTTCTTCTTGTCAGCCACGGAGAAGTTTTTACTTTTAAATATTTCCTTAAGAGACCAGTATATTTTCTAAGCACACGAAACCCTTTTTACTAATTCTGAGTCGTTTTGGTCCTTGAATGATATTAGTTTATTTAAAATACTCCATCTTAATTTAAAAAAAAAAAAACATTTTTTTTTTCGAATTGATTCCGCTATTGGCCAAGCAAGGTCTTAACAGCTTCACCGGACTACCAAAAAATAATTAAACTATATGTCATTTATATCAGTTGTAGCGCACGTGGATAACGCATCGAAAATATAGCTTTGAATCCTTACTAATATTATAAATGTGAATGTGCGTTTGTTTGTGAAGAGTTCACATCAACATTCATGAGGAATGTTTAGGTATATAATTTGTCAAGGTTTTTTTCTTATTTCTTTTTTATGTAATTGGTGGCAAACGAACAGGTGAGTCACCTGATGTTAAGTGATCACCACCGTCCATGGACACTAACAACACCAGAGGAGTCGAAAGTGCCTTTGCCACCCTTTGGGGGGAAGGGTTAGGGGAGGGAGTGGGAAAGGAGCGAGGAGAGGGGAGGTGGGCCTCCGGCGATCTCACTGACCGAACGAAACGCAACAATGCAAGCACTGTTACTTCACGTCGGTTTTCTGTGAGAGGGGTACTACCCCGATCAAACAAATAATATACGTTCTGTTATTACATTTTTCATTATGATTCTAGTTTAATTCTGATCGTGAAAAGAACTTGAACGGAGTAGGTTATTCTTTGGCTTTGTACAATTTGTGACAAGAATTTAATACTGCGGAACATAAACCACCATTGTTTTACATAATAACGTTCTGCTCTTGACGGTTGGTTTAATTATGAACGTCCTAGGCTTAACCACGATGCAGATTCAATGGAGATTTCCAACCGCAAAATATCATCCTCTAAATTCTACTCACAGATTGTTTATATTTAAATGAATACCCTTACAACTACATATATTCATATTTTAGATAATAAGTACAAGCACCATCTTAAGCTGGTTTGATGTCAAAAGGATATATTGTATTGTAGGTTAGATCGTTATATGAACAACATGTCTGGAAATATAACTTCTCTCTGCACAACATCTAATAACGATTGTGACTTTATAATCTTTATTATCTTTTATAAATATTATGTTTGGATTGTTTCTCAAACCGGTGGTAAATATTGGTGTTCATAAGCATTTTCCGAGGGTCTACATTGAATAAACTATTTTTATTTTATAGATTATTTAGAAAACTTCCAACTAATAACGAATGGCAACAATCTTTTGATAACTGTACGAACACCACTAAACGCAACGACTTTGATGGAACAACATATACTCCTAATTGTGACAGCTGAAAGGGAATATACTAGCGGAGGTGCTACTACTGTAGTAATACAGCTTCCTGAAGGTAAAGACCGCGATTGGGTTTGTATTGTTATGAATTATAATTTCATTGTCACTAAATCAACCTCGTGGCTTAATAACGACCCTTAGCTTTTTTTCTAAACTGAAATCAAGGTCTTTCGGATAGATTAAACTGAACTTGTAATTAGATTGATCTAGCAAAGTTATTTGATAAACTAGGTGTGCCCGCGACGTCGTCCGCGTGGATCTCAATGCAAAAACAGCCATTACTTTACTGTGTTTTAGATATTATTATTTATTATATTATACGTATTTTATATATCCTGGTTTGGGTGAGATTGAAGTCCGTTTACATATCTATTCTTTCTCTTACTTAAGTCGCGTCGTCATTAAAATTACAATAACGTTTGATATAGTGGACCGATTTTAATACAACAAAGATTAAATGTTACTCGAGGGTATGCTTTAACTATTTTCTTGTGTTTTATTGCATATGCAGTACTTTAGCAGTGATGCGTGCACAAACATACAGGCATTACTTATTAACTTACGTATAGATTAATGTTTTGCGAATCTTTCTGTCACGATAGTAATAAAACCATAATATTGAATTACTATACATTAAAAAGTTGATATTTAGTTTGATATTTATAAATATAGCTTGAAAATTTTCAGTGACAAGTTTAGAGTTTGAGAGTCCACTTTATAATGGAAGTATCGTCAACAACAACCTAATAGGGCGCGTTCCACAAGACGTTCACAACGCTCACAACAACCTTTTAGCCGTTCCACTAGACAACGGCTAGCGTTGCGGTCGCGTCGAAAACGTCATTAATGACGTCAAAGTTAATACTTTATCATAATTTGATTGTAACTCAAGAAGATACTTTTCGATAAATTTCGATTTATTCGAACGGTTTTTATATATTTTTGATTATTACTGTATCTTTTTGTAATCCTCGATATTTATTCTAGTTTATCAACTGTTTGTTTACATTAGACGAAAGAAATAATACTTAAAATTCAAAGTTATTGAATTATTTTATTGATGAGTTCATTCGGTGTAAAACGGAAATAATTCAAAAGACGCGATAGAAAGCAAAGTTGTTAGGAATATGCACGAGTAGACTTGTTTTGTGTTTTTTTAATATCATAGGAGGCAAACGAAAAGGTAACCTGATGTTAAGTACAAAGTTATTAAATTCTTTTATTGATGACTTCAATCAGTGTACAACAGAATAAATTCAAAAGACGCGATAGAATGCAAAGTTATTAAGAATATCCACGAGTAGACTTGTTTAGTGTTTTTTTAATATCATAGGAGGCAAACGAAATGGGTAACCTGATGTTAAATGATCACCACCGTCCATAGACACTAGCAATACGAGGGGAGCTGCAAGTGCGTTGCCAGCCTGTGTTTGTGCGAGGGGCAGAGGGGAGTAGGAAGTGGGAGGGGAGGTTGGCTTCCGGCGCTCGCACTAACCGAACGAAACGCAACAATGCAAGCACTGTTACCTCACGTCGGTGTTTCTGTAGGTCGGGTGGTACAACCCCGGGCGAGTGGACCCATTCATACAGAAACCAGTAATACCTTCATGTGTAATAAATACCTACTACTAAAATACAAGTAGTAATGACTTAGTATATATAGATTGACAGTCATTTTTAATAATTAGGTTTTATCTCTTCTTTTCTGTTTATATACTTCTTTTTTTAATATACATAATTATATTATGGAATAATAACTACTGGTTAATTCTAAAACAATGAGATGTACAAATGAAGAATATGAAGTAATTAAAAATATAGTTGCCTCGTTTACATACTTACTGCTGAAACTGAAAAATTTCTACTGCTATTGATACTGCTTTGTCTAATTTTAAGCAAATATACATTTTGTTTTTTTTTTTTAGAAAATACGTCGTATTTCAATGCTGTTGTTCAAGGAAATATTATAACTGTTACAATGATACCACTAAGCGAGAACATCATATTAGAAAATAATTTTATCCATTTGCAAGTGCTCGCATCTACTGACCGTAGTTCTGATACAACTATAGTTACGTTAGAAATTATAAAGGATGATAACGATACCCCGGTCTTCAACAAGGGTATATACACAGGCAATTATGATTCAGTCGTCGGCTTGACGGTTGAGCCAATATATTTTGTACAAGGGTTTGATGAATATGTATCAGTCTCCGTGTCTGGTGGTGAGTTGTATTTAAAATTATTATTATTATAGCCTTAATTGCTGAAACTATATTCAATATATACATATTTTTTTTACTTTAGCCTAACACATCAGGTTATCTATTGTAATAAGCAGCGTGTCACTTGACACGTAGGC
>MU161195.1:0-28547 GCA_015888305.1 Antheraea pernyi | reverse complement strand
AATTAAATATAAAAATTGAATTATACATTTATCTTTCAATATATTTACATCAATTTACATAATAATTATTACAATTTACTGTTAAGAGATAACCTCTTAAAGCTTTTGTTTTATTATTTCTAGATCGCCATTTGTATTATTTACCAGAACGCTCACAACGCCCCATTATGTGTTCCACTTGGGTGTACGATTGTAACGTCCGCAAGTAAGTGGAACGGGAAAACTCGCGGGCGTGAGCGTGAGCGTTGTGAGTGTCTAGTGGAACGCAGACTTAATGAACGCAGTCTACAGTCGATCATACTTAATTGTATCGGCATAAATTGATAGTAGAATACATGAGTCAAATACTTTCTTCTTGTCAGTCACGGAGAAGTTTTTACTTTTAAATATTTCCTTAAGAGACCAGTTTCGTTTCCAAGCACACGAAACCCTTCTTTCTATTTCTGAGTCAGTTTGGTTCTTGAATGATATTAGTTTATTTAAAATACTCCATCTTAATTTAAAAAAAAAATTTTTTTTTTCGAATTGTCTACGCTATTGACCACAGCTTCACCGGACTACCAAAAAATAAATAAATCTATATGTCATTTATATCAGTTGTAGCGCACGTGGATAACGCATCGAAACTATAGGTTTGAATCCTTACTAATATTATAAATGTGAATGTGCGTTTGTTTGTGAAGAGTTCACATCAACATTCATGAGGAATGTTTAGGTATATAATTTGTCAAGGTTTTTTTCTTATTTTTTTTTATGTAATTGGTGGCAAACGAACAGGTGGGTCATCTGATGTTAAGTGATCACCACCGTCCATGGACACTAACAACACCAGAGGAGTCGAAAGTGCGTTTGCCACCCTTTGGGGGGAAGGGTTAGGGGAGGGAGTGGGAAAGGAGCGAGGAGAGGGGAGGTGGGCCTCCGGCGCTCTCACTGACCCAACGAAACGCAACAATGCAAGCACTGTTACTTCACGTCGGTTTTCTGTTTTCTGGACGAGCCGACCCATTCATACTGAAACCAGTAATCATTTCAGCGTGGCTCTACCACCATTAATCATAATAATCAATAATAATCAGGGCGGGATAACGCCCACATGCTAGTCTTTTATGAAAAACACATTGCCTTGTTGCGATTGCGGCAACTACTTTTCAGAGCCATGTTATAAAAAAACGTGGTAACGAAGTCTTATCATCAACCGACATTATAATTAAACTCGTGAATTAAATAATAAATAAATATACAATAAAATACAGTTTCTTTGATGTTCAATCACGTCAATGTTAAACTCGTGAATTAAATAATAAATAAATATACAATAAAATACAGTTTCTTCAGTTGAGGAATTTTTCATAGAGGTTACCTCGTTTTTTAATTTCATTTTTTTTTAAAGGTCATTTAAGACAGCGAAGCAAGTGATTATTAGCTAATAATATATACATATTTAAGTAATATAAATGATGACTACTAATGAGAAACTAGTTTGTACCTTTTTGTTACAATTTTTGTACAGGTAGAGTTTTCTATACTTTTTAATAAAAAGATATCAGCGAATCTCATAAATTTATTAAGTAAATCTAGTAGGTATTTCGATTATTGTAACAGTCTAGAGTATAAAAAAAGTTTCTATGACGTAATAGTTTAGGCCGAAACAGAGAGATTTCATTACATTTTAATAACAAGTTTAGGAAAGTTGTAATACAGTGAAAGCTTTATTAAACTCAGATGCTTGGCTTTTACATAATACACTTGATAACAGTTTTTGTGGTAAACTATTTACATTTTGCCGGATTAAATCTATACAAAAAATTATAAATTATAGGAATTATAAGCGGGTAAATAAATACATATATCGTTTTGAGTATGAAAGAAAATAATACGAAAATACACTGTGCAATGAAATAAAACACTGAGATAATTATTGGTTGCAAATCACCATTTAATTCCTACAAGAAATAAAATACAGCTAAAGCCTTTTAATTTTCGTTTTAAAATTGATTTTGGGATCAAATACATTTAAATACAACCAAGTCATCGAATAAGAAGTAAAGTAAGAATAAAATACAGTTAAGGAATTATCGCATTTTTTAATTTCTTGAATTTCTCTTTTAGAGCTGATGGCCTTAGGCAGGCAAAATCAAAAGCCTATGCCACTCCCTAAAATTGAAACTTTGAATATAAATAAAACTCCAACTCTGAGAATAGACAAACATTTTTTTCGTTTCCTGCAAATTTGGTCTCTATGCACTTAGCTGTTTTTGATTTTATATGCCTCATATATAGATTTGAGTATGAAAGTTGAAAATAATACAAAAATACACAGTACCAAGAAATCAAATGCTGAGATAGGCATAGAATCTAGAGTTATCGTCCTATACTGGACAAATTGTAATACAGTGAAAGCTTTATTAAACTCAGATGCTTGGCTTTTACATAATACACTTGATAACAGTTTTTGTGGTAAACTATTTAGTTTTGCCGGATTAAATCTATACAAAAAATCATAAATTATAGGATTTATAAGCGGGCAAATAAGTACATATGAGGCATATAGAATCAAAGACAGCTAACTGCCCCAAGTTCTGATGCTTGGCTTTTACATAATACACTTGATAACAGTTTTTGTGGTAAACTATTTACATTTTGCCGGATTAAATCTATACAAAAAATTATAAATTATAGGAATTATAAGCGGGTAAATAAATACATATATCGTTTTGAGTATGAAAGAAAATAATACGAAAATACACTGTGCAATGAAATAAAACACTGAGATAGCCCTAGAATCTAGAGTTATCGTCCTATACTGGAGCAAGGGAATAAAGAGTAATTATATATTATTGTGGAATTAAACCTTAATCTAGATTTGTTATTGTCGAGTATTTAAAACGATATTGGACAGTGATTGAACAGTTAAATACCTTTAGGTAGATATAGCATAGGGAAAGTTTTATATAATAACTAGCGGACCCGGCGGACGTTGTCCCGGTCTGATAATAAAAAAAACTTAACAAATTATATAGCTAAACCTTCCTCATGAATCACTACTGGTAAAAACCACATGAAAATCCGTTCAGTAGGTTTTTAGGCTTATCACGAACAGGACGACAAAGAACTTGTTTTATAATAATTATTGATCTACAATTTGCCCGTTACGTCTCTGTACATAGTTATTCCTTGTAAATGTAAAAACACTTGAATTGAAAAGTTTTATCCATTTAATAATTACCAATATAAACATACTAGCGGGCCCGGCAGACGTTGTCCCGCCCTGATTATGAAAAAATCCTTGACAAATTATATACTAAAACGTTCCTCGTCAATCACTCTATCCATCGGTGAAAACCGCATGACAATCCGTTCGGTAGTTTTTAAGTTTATCGCGAACAGACAGACGCGGTAGGGGACTTTGTTTTATACTATGTAATGATATAGACTCTAGTACGCTCTATTACGCTTGAACTTAGATGTAAATTCATATAAATACAAAAATACAATTAGACATCAATTGAAATATATATAAGGAAATATCATATATATTTGCCAAAATAATATAGGGGGAGTCCGTTTGATGGAAGTCAATAAATCACACGTGAACTTTTTAATTTACAAAATAGTTATTACTCGTTTTGGATCGTTGTTAATTTGTTCAGTATTAAAATACTATTAACGCATTTAGGTACACTTAATCAAAATCCATATAAAGCCAACTGTGGCGTAAGGAGATAGCTATTTTACTGAGTCGTGACGTAGGCATTCACAGTTGGAACCTTCTCGGTAATGCTGGATTATGGTCACATTTCGCTACGTCAGACAACCCACATCATTACTTCATTCTCGCTTAGTATACTTTATGTATAGACTTTGTATGGTAATATTCTTTCTCTGTAATAATCTATTATGATCACATCTGGCTATATCAGATAACCCACATTCTCGCTTAGCATACTATTGATGTACACGTTGTATTTTAATACCTAATCCTTATGCTCCTAAGGGTCATAATAGCATTTATATACAAATATGCGAATGTACAACAGCTTTGTCCTTTTTTCTTATCTATATGTCAACCGATATTCCTATATTTTATTTTTAGCTCCAATGAACGAGCTTTAGTCTAGCGTTATTCGTCATACTTCATTATCCTTGTCTATTAATCTAGAATAATACAGTCTCAGACAAAAAACTTTAAAATATGGAATTTATGAATTATAGTCGAATTTCGACCATTATGCAAGCACTAGTAGTTATCTTAAATAATCTATCTATATCTTTCTCAATAAATAGGTAGAGGAGTAAAAATATATCCTATTATCCGATACGAAATATATATAAGGGTTGTTGAGGTATGTATGCTTGGTACACATATATGTTTCAACAACTCATATATGTATGAATAGTTATTTTAGCTTAGGTTAGCTCACATAGGTCGCGAATTGCATGTATCAGGCAACAGCCAAAGCCGAGGTGTGCCGCGCACCCTTGAGCTAGTTGTCAAAATAAAATCGGCTGAGTGCCTTAAGCGCTCGCCTTAGTAGTCCGGTGAAGCTGTTAAGACTTTGCTTGGTCAATAGCGTAGTCAGTTAAAAAAAAAAAGACTAAAAATATTTTTTTGTTATCTAACTGGTTGTTCTAGAGATTAGCGTATTCAAAATCTCTTCAGCTTTACAGATTATATACATGTAGATAATATTTTGTCTAACCATAGATTACACCGGGAATTCCCGTCTATCAATATTAACGCTTACTTATTTAGTGGCATGAAACAATAAACACGAACATTTCAAATAAATTATGGAATTAATCTTACGTGGAAGAGAAGAGCACCCTTCATAGTCTTACTAAATTAAAATATCATACATGTACATATCATACAGGAAATATATGACCTCTAAGAGAGAAGGAGTTACGATTTAAAACATATGATTTGTAGATCGATAATTTTTTTTTAACCTGTCTAACAATTTTTTATGTACAACATTCAATATCTCTTCAGCTTTACAGATTACATACATGTAGATAATATTTTGTCTAACCATAGATTACACCGGGAATTCCCGTCTATCAATATTAACGCTTTCTTATTTAGTGGTATGAAACAATATACACTAACATTTCAAATAAATTTAGTTATTATTAAATTATGGAATTAATCTTACGTGGAAGAGAAGAACACCCTTCATAGTCTTACCAAATTAAAATATCATACATAATATATGACCTCTAAGAGAGAAGGAGTTACGATTTAAAACATATGATTTGTAGATCGATAATTTTTTTTTAACCTGTCTAACAATTTTTTATGTACAACTTCCTCTGTTCATGGATAGTCCAAGTGATGTGTAAAAAAAATCCATTATAAAATTCAATTTACAAATTACAAATTTCCACACACACAATGCACACAAATTCTATACAATACATTCTCTAGATTAAGACCCCGTTCAATGTCTTTCGCACTCGTAGTCAAGTCCAGAGAACAACGTGTCGTCAGTCAAAAACAAAGACAGAATAGTAGCGTAAAGTTAGCGAATAAACTTTTACATAATATATGACCTCTAAGAGAGAAGTAGTTACGATTTAAAACATATGATTTGTAGATCGATAAATTTTTTTTAACCTGTCTAACAATGTTTTATGTACAACTTCCTCTGTTCATCATATAGTCCAAGTGATGTGTAAAGAAAATTCCATTTTAAAATTTAATTTACCCGAGTTTTCTTCCAAATCCCGCTATAGCTACACAATGCATAGTCAAGTCCAGAGAACACCGTGTCGTCAGTCAAAAACAAAGACAGAATAGTAGCGTAAAGTTAGCGAATAAACTTTCGTGTTAGTTTGAATGTTTCGCAATAATACAATAATATAAATTTCGCTACAGTATTCCAACCATTGGATACACTAAATCACAGATCGGTAATAAAAAGTATTTCAAAATATTACTTAAGGACTTTTCTACAAAAGTGTAGCAAAAAGTATTTACAAAAAATAAAGTTAATATATGCAACATACAAACACATTCATATAAGGTTATAAAATGTAATAAACTATTTATTAATATATGTTTCTAATACTCCAAACAAAATAATTGAATTATTAATAATTTCGCTAAATTATGAATAATGTGAAAACTTTTATGAACAAATAGCAATTATCTTTATCATATTTTGCTGTCTTTTAGTTATATTTATATCATCGAAATGATTTATTATGACTATTCTTATTTGAAGATCATTTAATTAGATTACAGTAATTAATTTCAATAACAATTATTTTTAATTTTCTCGTCATTAGAACTCAAGGTATAGTTCAACCTTCCACTCCAAACATAAACCAAAAAAAAACACCAATTAGTGTCTTATTTACTCATAAGCTATTTTAATATAAGAGTTTATGACATTCCATTAAAGGCTTTTACATTTTATGTAAAACAGCTGTGCCTAAACGAGAGGAAGATATAAAGGTCTTGTAAAGTTTGGGACAGTAATTTGAAATTCTTTCTAGGTAAATTAGATTTTGAATTAGATTTACTAGGTCAGTTGACTAAAGTTACATAATTTTTTTTATAGTAGCACGGCAAAATGACTGCACCATGCCTGATGGTAAGCAGAGTACAGTCCAAAAACAATGGCGACCACCGAGTGACACACTATCCATTGCTGGTCGCCGCTGTCATACCGGCCTGCAAAAAGCTGGATATGCACAGGCTGATCCCGAAACGCGACCCGCACAAGCGAATCACTATAACGGGCTTTTACACCTGGTACTTTTAAACATGGTGGTTGCGACCCTGTCAGGCTGTAAAACCCTACCACCCTGCTTTCGCCATTGCCTCGTTCGTTATTCAGCAGGGTGCACCACGTGCAGGTGAGGTTGGGTTGGGTGTCTCAAATCTTATGATGTTATTCGACACCCCTTACACCCCAAAAACTATTGTGCGTTTAAGAAAATAACAACTATTTTGCAAAAACATGAGAAAGCGCCATTCATACACATACTAGTTTATGACCTAGTGGTTATGTACTCTAGTATTATGTGACGAAATCCGATACTTATAGAAAGAAGAAATATTCGTGTTATATAATGTGCCTTCAACTTTTCAATGAAAAAAAAAACTTTCAGATCACTCTCAGTACTTCCAAATAATTCAAGATGGGCCCAATGTTATCATAAGCTCATCGGTACTGCCTCCAGAAATGTATAGCGAACACCATCTATTATTATCTATAGAGGCAACTAAGCCCAGAACTGTTGGTGCCAACGCTGCTGTCGTCATCTATCTACCTGCAGGTAATTTACCCACTTTTTCCTAATGTTTATATATGACATCATTATATATACGATTAAAGATATATTTTATCATGTAACCTTGAAATGCCAATTGTTTATCATTAAATGCACTCTTATAACTTACTACATTTTTTTTATATGTCGTAACTGGCAAACGAACTTGTGGTTCACCTGATTTTAGTAATCACCACCGTCCATAGACACTAACAACACCGGGGAAGTCGAAAGTGCATTGCCAGCCTGTGTTTAAGGGAAATGGAGTGAGGGGGTGAGGGGAAGGGAGGTGGGCCTCTGGCGCTCTCACTGACCGAACGAAACGCAACAATGCAAGCACTGTTAGTTCACGTCGGTTTTCTATGAGAGGGTGGTACTACCCCAGACGAGCCGACCCATTCATGCTGAAACCAATAATAGCTTCAACGTAGCTCTACCACTCTTTTTTACTTATTTACTATACAACACATATCCTTATTAATATTAAAAATGCGAAAGTAACTTTGTTTATTTGTTACGCTTTTACGCCGAAACTACTCAACCGATTAACATGAAATTTTGGATACACGTTGTAAGGACATAGCTACTGTTCCTGAATATGTAGATAAATTAAATCTATATTAACGCAAGTAAAACCGCAGGTTAAAGCTAATTATATTTTTAAGTATTTTGAATGAAGAATGTATAAGTTTTTTATATAAAACACCAGCATAATACAGGGCAACGAATACTATAAATGGTATATGCTATGCTAATGTATATTTGTTCATTCAAATAGATCAAGAAAACGAAAACCACAGTCATGATTTATAGAAAAAGTGTACAAAGTTGTCGGTAAGATCAACAATTGTGAAGTAACATTTTTCTTCTTATATAACTTTGATGTGAGTTTCTAAACAAATATGTTCCCTTTCTCAAACTATCTTACTATTTGTTTAAATTATACTTCTACGAACCTTCAACTTGTTTGTCTCGTCTAAGTCTGAAGGCTTTTGGGGATCCTTCCTCTATTTTTTCACGCTCGATATTACAGCTAGAGTATTGGATTTCGAGGCACCCAACTATAAAGGAACACTGCAAGATAATATATTAACAATCGAAACCATTTTACTGAGCGTTGGGTACGATGATAATGTGAACTTCAACCTTACTGGAGGTGAGTAATATGTTTACGTTTTTAGTAGGTTCTGGTTTGTACTCTTATCAATGTAAGTGCGGCTTGGTAGACCGCTAATTGCCTTATTAACGCTAGTGCCCGCTTTACTAGAATACGCATTGTCGTCGTCTGTGACAGATATTCGGGAAACGATGACGATATTTTGAACCGCTACCACCATCTTCCACCACTTTAAATTTATGTGTCGCTAAAGATCAAGTCCACCAATAGATTAGTAAAACTGTGGTCAAATGTTACAATCTTGTAACGTATTGAAATAAAGTAAAATTTTATTATATTCAGTTACCTAATAATTTTCACCGATATTAGTTTACAAGCCACCAAAACATGTAATGTTTTAATATATCCTCATTTGTTATCATTAATCGTTAACCTGGAACTATATTTTTTTACCATCATTTAAACTGAAAGCAGTTTCCTTAGCTCATATTTTACCAATCAATTTTATTAATCGAGTGATTAATTTACGTAAACGTTATATGTACATTTTGTTGCCAAAAATTGCATTTATTTAATCATAAAGATAGCAGATAATATTATAAGCTCATTATCTTTTTATCCTTATCCCACTTAAGTAAGGTTGGCACAGCATGTTTCCCTTTTCCGCTCTCCCCTAATATTATCATCTCAGTATTGAAACCTTTTATTTATATCATTTTTCACACACAATCTACCCATACCTTTTTGGTATTCCTCTCTTCCTATAACCGTCCATCATATTATCATATTATCCATCATACTTAAAACTTTTCAAGTTACATGATCTTCACCTCTGCTCATGACATGCCCGTACCAAACTAACCTATTACTTCTGAACTTTTCTATCACTGGTGCTGTTTTCAAACTTCCTCTGATGTACTCAGTCTTAATCTTATCTATTTTAATTATACCACACATCCGTCTTAACATTCGCAACCCTGTTACGTATAATCTTCTCTCATTTGTTATAAGCTATTTATGTTTCAAATTGTATACACATTTTTTTCAGATTACGCAAGTTTTTTTACCGTGTCGAACATACAAAATCGGGTGACGCTCAATTTGTTGACGTCCCTTCCCGACAGCATTATTTCGGAAAACAATTTACTTCTATTCACCCTTAACGCATTCGGTCTCAATGCTATTACAACCTCGACAAATATCGTATTGGAAATAATAAAAGAAGATGCTACAACCCCTCTATTTAACCAAAATATTTATTTCGGAGACTACATCGGAAGTAATAACATCCGTATAGAGAATATTAACCTGAGGCAAGGTTACGATGAAGGTGTATCATTTCGAATTGAGGGAGGTAAGAGATTGAACCAAAAAATTAGAGAATTTGTTAAACATATTCCATATAACTCCATATAAAAGATGTGTTCTTTATATGACGGCATGTCGTGTTAATATTCGTCATTTTTATGTTGTTTCTATAAATCCAGGCCGACGTAATGATACGTGTTTATAACACATATCTCTTATAAGATAAGACATTGAAAAAAAAACACCTTAGAGACTTTTACATATGTGTTATAACGATCGATTTTTTAACAAAACTCACGTATATAGATCCCAGATTCGATTTCCTTTGAAAGTAACTGTTTATTGATCTAGAATAGACTAGCCAAGGTTCAGTATCCAACAAATATTTACAAAAATAAAAATGTCCTATTATAGTTTTTTATTATGTTTAAAATAATAGTTACATCAACCCCTTATGTATTTTATATAGCCAAGTCTAAAAAACACATTGCACTTTATATAAAATTGGAATACGTATGCTATAATCTAATAATCATAAAACAGAATTCTCACAGAATAAACTACTTCGTACTACGTTAATTATAACATTAACTCTTATAATTTCTTTTCAGAACATTCGCATTATTTTAGAATCTCTAATACAGGGAACAGTGTAATATTATCATTGCAATCTGAAATTCCTCATGATGTAATCTTTAATGAAAAAGTCCTCGCGTTTAATATACTTGCAGAAAAAGCATTTACAGTAGGGGCTAACGCTGCTGTTTTGATAAGATTCCCAGTAGGTAAGTATTTAATCACATAATATTATCTTTAAAAAATATCTATTGTATTGTATTGTTTATAAGTACTTCATACTACATACATAAGAATAAAATAAATAGACAATTAATTTAACCTTTTTAATATATAGGGTTGTATACTCCCGTCTATTTTTATTGTCCTCCGCATCGTATTTTATGTTGATAAATGCTGTAATCAACCTTAATTAGTAACAAAAATAATTTTTAAGTATTTGCAAGTATGTAAATACATTAAAAATTTCTTCTTTTTTATGTGACTGTTGTTAATTCTTTCCGATAAATAAATATGCAAAAACGGCGTGTATCGATTTATACGCCGTTTCGGCCCTGCAAAGGCAAAACGGTGCATTTTTTTTTATTGTTAATCGCATTGTAGATATTTTTAAGCTTAAGATAAAAAAGCACTTGTGACTTAAAACTCTATTTTAAGTTCTACGATACTCCCATTTTGCATTTGATATTATATTTTTTTCATTTATGATTCAAAAATAATGATTATGAATTCATTGAATTATACTATTTGAAAATCAATTTCAGAATTAACGGACTCTACCGTGATGAGATTTGCAAGAAACACCTACGTCGGCACTTTACAAGACGAACAATTAACCGTCGAATCTATTGTATTAAATGAAGGTTACGACAGCAATACAGAATTTGTAATTACAGGAGGTAAGACAATCAGAAATTCGAATATTAAACGGGATTACACTGCCATAGTGAGTAATGATATAATACCATTGGTAGTAAGATTCGATCAACAATATAGAATACCACATGTAAAACTGATTTTCGATGAAATATCAGAAATAGTATTATCACATTTAGATATATTAATTTAAAATAGTGGGCGCCCAGTGGTCGACATTCGACCATAGTTCATTGATTTTTTTAAGTTTGAATTTTATTAGGGTTAATATCATTGTTGAATGTAGAATGAAAAAGGGTAATTGGAATGTAAGAATAAAATAATACATACAGTCGAGCATAGCAACCTCCTTCACAAACTTTTTTGAAGTCCTTTATTGACAGATGTCAAAATGTCTTTTTTATTTACATGTGTGTATATGTTGTGTAAAATTGAAGCATTAGTGTGAGTAATGCATATTTTAATTAATTTAATGTACTTCTAATGTACTTTATATAGAATAAATACCTTTCTGCACTTCTCCTCCATAAAAACTTTAGCTATGCCGAATTTCACGTTCATCCGTTTGCCCAATTCCATTAAAAAGGGATACAAAGTTTAGGCTTCACGTATTAATTTATATGATGATAATACATTTTAAAAATTTTTCTAAATGGTATAAATAGTTCACTTTTAAAACATAGGTAAAATAAACTAAGTATTTGTTTTTTTTAAATCTTTGTTTCATTTAAGGACTAAGGTCCACAAAGAGCATGTCAGTTCCATCGTACCCTAATCTTAGCATACTTATAAAAGAGAACTAATCACAAACTTTCGTACAATCTTAGCTATACGTAACAAAAACTGCATTTACCTCGTGGCCTAGTGTTGATGGTAAATCCCAAGCATTGAATCGAAAGTCTGAGAGTGTGATTTTTGTGAATAATACGTTTCTACAATATTCCGGTTTATTTTCAGAGTATGTACAATATTTCGCCATAACAAGGATAAACAATATATTGACAATAATTATGATAAATACACTGCCAATCCCGATCGTTGAGGACAACAATTTCATAGTTCTCGAAATTGAAGCACGAAGGGAAAGAGCTGTATCTGTCTCAGCGAGTGTAGTAATTGATATTATAAAAGAGGATGTTGTACATCCAGTATTCAGCAAAGCGTATTATAGAGGAGTCTATGCTAATGAAACTGGATTGCAGTTTGAGGACGAGATTTATCTTATTTCAGGTCATGACGATACAGTTACCTACAGATTGGAAGGAGGTATCAATTGTTTTTATAATGTTTTAAAAATACATTTCTTACATAGTAATAGCTAACAGAGCATCGCATAAATATATTTCAAACGATTAGTAAAATTTTAATACTATTTGCAATTCATTATCTATACATCTATACTTAATAATATAACGCTGAAGAACTTGTTGGCTTGAATACGGTAATCTCAGGAACTGCTGGTCCGATTTGAAAAATTCTTTCAGTGATCGATAGCTTATTTATCGAGGAAGGATATAGGCTTATATCATCACGCTAAGACCATTAGAAGAGGAGGACCAAAGAAGAATGTTTCAAATCACGTTCTTTTTCTTCTTCGAGTTTAGGCTACGTGTTAGCGTTAGCACAAAGTAACTATTACACTCGGACAGAGTCGCGGACAGAAGCTAGTTAAATAAAAATATCTTTTGTGGATATTATGCCTTTTATACAATACTACAAAGGAGAGTAAACTAACTTATATGAACACTTTATTCCTAAAGCATTAAACTGTAAGTTGTAATGATATTTCATAATAGATTATTCAAAGGTAATAATTTTAAACTTTGTTTTACTTGGGTATAGAGTCTCCGTTTTGTTCAGACTTTACATTTCTTTGTAATATTAATTAGTATACAAATATTAATTATGTGAACGCTGGCACTCTGCAATATTAGTAATTTGTATATTCTGTTATTAATATCATAAAATACGTCACCAAAACCACGTAAACCACGTAAAATATAGCCAATACGTCGTGAACCGGCGCGGTGATTATACCCATTCCTTCCTTCGGGAAGAGGCTTATCGTCCCGCAGTGATACTCTTACAGGCTGATGATGATGATAAAGGTGATGATGATCATAAAAAAAAGTGTGTGTGTACTTATGTACACGCATTAGAAGTTATACTTCTTTGGCGTAACAAGATATAAATCTTTCAAAAATTTTATCTTTCGTCTTATTCTACGTTTGTAGAAAAAACGACACTAACAATAGAAAAAGTTGACTATAGCTAACTTCAGGGTATCGGTTCTTCGTGACGGTGTGCGCGCGCATCGTAAACACTTACTCTCATCATTTTTCCCTAACGCGCCAAAAGAAGTATAACTTCAAAAACTTGTTACATGCAACGAAAATTTAGTATAATTATACACATAAAATACAGCATGAATATAAAGTGTACTAATATTAATTTTGGTTTAGAATTTGCTACACTTTTCTCATTGGAACAAAATGGTAGCATATTTTCCTTACGCCTAAACAATGCCATACCGCAAAATATAATGGATGAAAACAATCAGTTGCTATTCACCGTTGTTGCTGATAAACCAAACGCTATTAGTGGAAGATCTGCTATTTCAATAGAATTACTAAGAGGTATTTAATAAAATATAATTCAATACTATATGTAGCTACATACGCCTGTAATAAGAAATATATATTAGATACTTCGAGCACAGTATTACAAAATGCCGTGTACTAGTTAGGCACAATTTCATTTAATTTTATTTTTGTGATAACAATCAAATAAATGATATCTCATCATGATATGTCTTCGAAAATGCTGACTTTAATTAATTATACAATTTTTCATTGACATTATGTAATCACAGTACACAATTTGCTACTGTAATGTTTATATTTACAGGCTTAATAATATTAAAATCATATAAATCTATTTGATATTAAAATCATCAAGAGAATACATAATATATAAATGTCTTAGAATGTGTTTATTTTATTACATTGAATAGATTAAAAGTAACATAGATAATATACCTAGATTTCTCTATAATAATACGAGCGTATGTCTTTACAGAAGAAACGGATATAGTGATTTTAAGCTTCGCCCAGAATAGCTACGTAGGAAAACTTGAAGATAGCGTGTTACAACTACCGCCTATAATATTACTGGATAATAGTCACCAGGCCGATCTAACCATTGTCGGAGGTATTTTTTGGAGTATATTTAAAGAATAATATTTAATTTGACATAAATAGAAAGCCTACGTATTTAAGCATATGGAGCATAATATACTGAAACAATTAAATAAATTAATAACATTTTTATTTTAGAATTTGCTTCTCACTTCGTGTTATCTCAAGAAAACAATTTTATAAGAATTAGCTTAATTCAAAATTTAACACCAGAAATAATAGAAGAGAACCCTTTTATCGTACTAAATCTCATAGCGACATACGTTAACGCTGTTAGTGGGCATACGACAATCGTTATCGAAATAGCCAAGGAGCTTGAACTTAAAATACCAATGTTTAGTCAACCCCATTACATTGGAGAATATTCAGAGGAAACTGGGCTAATATTTAATAACATCATACAATTAAGCCAAGGATATGGTGATGGTGTAACAATTGCTTTAGCGGGTGGTAAGTGTATTAACGAATTTGACAAAGAGTACAATAATGATGTGATAAATGTGAAATAATAAGAATGAACACTTACAGATGACGCCCAGTGGTTTACATTAGTGGAAAGTGAGCAAAATAATTATAGATTAATAGTAAGAGATGGAGGTATAACAGTACAAAACAGAAATCATTTGATCTTCTCTGTGGTAGCAAGCACACAAGAAAGCATAAATATACACGCAGCTGTTATTATTTCATTAACAGGTATAATAATCACTTCATTTACAAACGACAGATCTTATATAAATATCTTTGTCAAATTTAAACAACCACAAAATCACTCATGATATAAACAACTCTTGTGATAAAAATCACCAAGAGATATACCGGTATGTGGAACATAAGTTCCATGCGTTTCAGTTTTTCTGTTGTCAATATTTTATATATTATTATTTCGACGTTTTCAATAATATCTATTACTTACTTTTTTCATTTTAGAGTACACAGATGGAATGAGCCTACTCGGATTTGAGAGAATCACATACACCGGTTCGATTCGAAACGATGTTGCCACCTTAGAACCAATCATTCTCAGCGGAGGATACACAACTGCCGTGTCCTTCTCGATGTTCGGAGGTGAGATAACGCGATAATTCTACACGCCATTTTTGTACTGAAATTTTAAATACACCATGAACCATATTCACACATGATCGTTTTACGATTTCAGACCTCGCGCAACACTTTATCCTCACCTCGGTGGGACCAACCGTAACGATCGCTCTACGTGGTGCGATTCCCGAAGAATCAATTCCGGACAATCGAATCATAGTTTTAGAAGTTCAAGCTTCTGCACCACAAGCCGTACCCGCACATACATCAGTGGTCTTCACAGTTACAGCTGATGATGATGCTACACCGATCGTGGAACTTGTTTTCGCCCAAACCTATTACACTGGATCTTACTCTGAAGCCAACGGACTCACATTTGGAACACCCATGTCATTGAGCCAAGGCTACGATGAGACTGTCGAGTTTGCACTCGTTGGAGGTAATGAACTCAATAATTGTTTTATTTATTACCATAAGAAATATCGGTATACTCTCTTTAAAATATGAATTGTTAAAACACTTTTCTACTTTTCTAGATCAAGCACAATGGTTCGGCTTGGTGCGCAATGAGAATTCAGTGACATTAACATTAACAATATCGGTATACTCTCTTTAAAATATGAATTGTTAAAACACTTTTCTACTTTTCTAGATCAAGCACAATGGTTCGGCTTGGTGCGCAATCAAAATTCAGTGACATTAACGTTAACGAGTGTTATTCCTGCCGCTGTAATTTCGAATAACAACCAACTTATTTTCGTCGTAACGGCACAAAGAGAAGGAGGTACGGATGCACGAGCGACTATCGTCATAGAACTCACCGACGAAGGTAAGAGGCACAAAACCTAGGTGCCCTATTCAATCCCATGTGATGTATCGTTAAATCTATGTGCGCAATATTGTTTACTATGTATATTGTTCATTTTAGAGTACACAGAAGGAATGAGTCTGCTCGGCTTTGAGAGAATCACGTACACCGGTTCGATTCGAAATGATGTTGCAACCTTAGAACCAATCATTCTCAGCGGAGGATACACAACTGCCGTGTCCTTCTCGATGTTCGGAGGTGAGATAACGCGATAATTCTGCACGCCATTTTTGTACTGAAATTTTAAATACACCATGAACCATATTCACACATGATCGTTTTACGATTTCAGACCTCGCGCAACACTTTATCCTCACCTCGGTGGGACCAACCGTAACGATCGCTCTACGTGGTGCGATTCCCGAAGAATCAATTCCGGACAATCGAATCATAGTTTTAGAAGTTCAAGCTTCTGCACCACAAGCCGTACCCGCACACACATCAGTGGTCTTCACAGTTACAGCTGATGATGATGCTACACCGATCGTGGAACTTGTTTTCGCCCAAACCTATTACACTGGATCTTACTCAGAAGCCAACGGACTCACATTTGGAACACCCATGTCATTGAGCCAAGGCTACAATGAAAGTGTCGAGTTTGCACTCGTTGGAGGTAATAAATTAAATAATTTTTTCATACATTAACAAAAGAAAATGTATCGATTGTTAAAACACTTTTCTACTTTTCTAGATCAAGCACAATGGTTCGGCTTAGTGCGCAATCAAAATTCAGTGACATTAACGTTAACGAGTGTTATTCCTGCCGCTGTAATTTCGAATAACAACCAACTTATTTTCGTCGTAACGGCACAAAGAGAAGGAGGTACGGATGCACGAGCGACTATCGTCATAGAACTCACCGACGAAGGTAAGAGGCACAAAACCTAGGTGCCCTATTCAATCCCATGTGATGTATCGTTAAATCTATGTGCGCAATATTGTTTACTATGTATATTGTTCATTTTAGAGTACACAGAAGGAATGAGTCTGCTCGGCTTTGAGAGAATCACGTACACCGGTTCGATTCGAAATGATGTTGCAACCTTAGAACCAATCATTCTCAGCGGAGGATACACAACTGCCGTGTCCTTCTCGATGGTCGGAGGTGAGATAACGCGATAATTCTGCACGCCATTTTTGTACTGAAATTTTAAATACACCATGAACCATAATCACACATGATCGTTTTACGATTTCAGACCTCGCGCAACACTTTATCCTCACCTCGGTGGGACCAACCGTAACGATCGCTCTACGTGGTGCGATTCCCGAAGAATCAATTCCGGACAATCGAATCATAGTTTTAGAAGTTCAAGCTTCTGCACCACAAGCCGTACCCGCACACACATCAGTGGTCTTCACAGTTACAGCTGATGATGATGCTACACCGATCGTGGAACTTGTTTTCGCCCAAACCTATTACACTGGATCTTACTCAGAAGCCAACGGACTCACATTTGGAACACCCATGTCATTGAGCCAAGGCTACAATGAAAGTGTCGAGTTTGCACTCGTTGGAGGTAATAAATTAAATAATTATTTCATACATTAACAAAAGAAAATGTATCGATTGTTAAAACACTTTTCTACTTTTCTAGATCAAGCACAATGGTTCGGCTTGGTGCGCAATCAAAATTCAGTGACATTAACGTTAACGAGTGTTATTCCTGCCGCTGTAATTTCGAATAACAACCAACTTATTTTCGTCGTAACGGCACAAAGAGAAGGAGGTACGGATGCACGAGCGACTATCGTCATAGAACTCACCGACGAAGGTAAGAGGCACAAAACCTAGGTGCCCTATTCAATCCCATGTGATGTATCGTTAAATCTATGTGCGCAATATTGTTTACTATGTATATTGTTCATTTTAGAGTACACAGAAGGAATGAGTCTGCTCGGCTTTGAGAGAATCACGTACACCGGTTCGATTCGAAATGATGTTGCAACCTTAGAACCAATCATTCTCAGCGGAGGATACACAACTGCCGTGTCCTTCTCGATGTTCGGAGGTGAGATAACGCGATAATTCTGCACGCCATTTTTGTACTGAAATTTTAAATACACCATGAACCATATTCACACATGATCGTTTTACGATTTCAGACCTCGCGCAACACTTTATCCTCACCTCGGTGGGACCAACCGTAACGATCGCTCTACGTGGTGCGATTCCCGAAGAATCAATTCCGGACAATCGAATCATAGTTTTAGAAGTTCAAGCTTCTGCACCACAAGCCGTACCCGCACACACATCAGTGGTCTTCACAGTTACAGCTGATGATGATGCTACACCGATCGTGGAACTTGTTTTCGCCCAAACCTATTACACTGGATCTTACTCTGAAGCCAACGGACTCACATTTGGAACACCCATGTCATTGAGCCAAGGCTACGATGAGACTGTCGAGTTTGCACTCGTTGGAGGTAATGAACTCAATAATTGTTTTATTTATTACCATAAGAAATATCGGTATACTCTCTTTAAAATATTAATTGTTAAATCACTTTTCTACTTTTCTAGATCAAGCACAATGGTTCGGCTTGGTGCGCAATGAGAATTCAGTGACATTGACATTAACAAGTGTTATTCCTGCCGATATAATTTCGAATAATGACCATCTTATCTTCATCGTAACTGCGCAAAGGAATATTGATGCGGTTGCACAAACGATCGTTGTCATTTCTCTTATAGGTACTGTTTATTGATTATTTAATTATCTAGAGGCGAAATTATTTCATGTAAAATGGTTCTATTTTTTTTTTATATAATTTATGTTTTAGAGGTTTTATGTAGTTATGCCGTTACGGTAGGCTTCTGCCAATTTTATCTCATAGAAACATTTTCTAAGTTCTACAATCCTAATTCTGAGTGCAACTCTAACACTGGTTGGTCCCGAAACATGGCAAACAAAAAGAGTACCGTACAGAATGCTTCTTATGCCACTGAGTACACACAACCTAAAAATTAATTTGATAAAAAAATTAAACCAGTCTAATAATTTTATAAGTTACAAAATAACAACTTTTCTTCTTTCTTTTTTACAGGTGAACAAAACGTCTAATGATTTAATATTGATGTTAGCTTTTAATGCATTCTATTTATTTCTCGTGGCTTGATATATTTTCGGTATTCGTTTTGAATGTATATATTGACTGTGGTTTTCGTTACTTACTTTATGTTATATTGTATATTTTAGTTTTAAGTATAATTAAACAAAACTAATTAAAAAAATATTGAATCTTTTAGATACACAGGTTGAATCAGATGTACGTTTTGAAAATGTTCTATATGAAGGTGGTATCCAAAACAACATAGTGAGACATGAAAGCATCGTCGTTTTAGGATTCACTGGGGCGAATATTGAACTATACGGAGGTGATTAATTTATGTTTAAAATCATTTATAGCTTTATATGTTATATTATTAGTTTATGTAGCCACGCTGACTCAATGGTAGAGTGTTGGGCCATAGCATCATTCGACGTACATTGGAATCCAACAATTGAACTGAGCTTTCTATAAAATAAGTCAACACGATGGAAGCATTTTTTAAAATACTATAGTTGACAAACGAACATGCGGGTCACCTGATTTGTAAGTGATCACCGCCGTCCATAGCCACTAGCAACACCAGGGGAGTCACAAGGGCATTGCCAGCCTGTATTTGGGGATAGAGGAAGGGGAGGTGGACCTCCGGCGCTCTCACTGACCAAACGAAACGTAATAATGCAAGCACTGTCACTTACACGTCGGTTTTCTGTTAGAAGGGCTAATACCTCGGGCGAGCCGGCCCATTCATGCTGACACCAGTAATAGCTTTCAGCGTTGCTCTACCTACAAAGCATAAGCATAGCATAGCAAAGCATAGCGCGGAGATAAAGATGCTTCTAATACCAAACTGGCTAACTACGGCTTAAAAGTTGCCGTGAAACACCAACAACTGTACTTGGAATCGAATAACGGTATCGGTAACCTCATCATCACATCGTATATCTATTAAGATAGGTAAAACAGAGATCTATTTTTCCCACTACCGTCATAGAGTGTTTGATATATCGTGTGTGTGAAGTCATTATTATTTTCATACATCCGTAATGCTTCGAATAGGCTAATATAATTTATGTTAAAATTATGTATTAATTCCATATATTCTGTATCTTAATTAGTAAGTAGTCTTTTGGAGGAACGAAGATATATGATATTTTGATACACATTCCGTAAATTCCGCTAGGTTATTTTAATTAATAAAGATGTTTGTTTGAAATTTATAGAGTACGCTAACATGTTTACATCATCCTTGAACGATGGGATGGTGTCCATACAGATGTCAGCGTCAGTAAACTTGCCTGATGATATTGTTCACATTGTTCTGGAAATGCATGCGGCTACAGCAAGAGCAGTCTTACTACTTAATGTCGTGTCATCAGGTAGTTAATATAAATTAACTGGTTTGTATAATATATCTTAGAAATTAAAACAATATGTTCGAATAGGTAGAACTATTAATGAATTTAAAAAACCTGATATCCAATTACAAAAACAGATGTTTTAAGTGAAAACCGGCCGTATAGCGCTTGTGCGGTTTGCGTCAGACTAGCAACGCGTAGTTATAGGCCACGCTATTTTCATTTCTCAGATTCTGATTTATTTATTTATTTAGGTTACCAACAGAGTCAACATCACTACATGTTAATAAAATACAGTAAAATGTACAGTTCAACCTTTTTGCTAGATATGACCCTATTTACAGGCAACAACGACATGCATATAAAAAATTATAAGAGCATAATATTATTTAAATAATTAACAAGTTAAAAATTTCAATATGAAGTAATACAATGAATTATAAATGAACACATAAAGAATTGAAGAATTATATAATATTAAAATGATAAAAATGATTCAGAAAACTGAACAAGTTCGAATTGGAAATCATAATCGGTTTCATTGTTTAATCATTAAGAGCATATGATTTCTTAATATCCGTAATGGTTTCAAAGAAAATATCAGTGTTACTTGTAGTACTCTTAGATGCAACATTATATAGTCTCATTAGTCTATTTAATGGGGAGAAGTGGCCCAAATTGTATGGAAAAGGTTCGCCAACTCTCTAGATGGCACTATTATTATTATTTTTGGCAAGATTGATAACAAAAGATGGTGGATGACTAAAGAACGAGTGCGACCTCTATTCATATAATGCACACTGTGGTATAGGCGCCTCTATATATACAGTATAGATATTTTGCAGCACATCCTAGGTTTGATTGAATAATAGACTTTATAAAAATGTATATAATTATTTCTCCGATTGCCAATAGATATGAAAACCACACTAATACAAAACAAAAATTTCAATAAACAAATTCTGAAACATAAATATTTTCATTCACACTATAATTAATATGAAAATTCAAATGAGAAGACACTTATTTCGTTGTTTTGAGTTTACACTTCTATCGGCAGTTCTTATGACTGCCTCGACTATTTTTTAATAGCTAGTTATTTTTGTAAATTTGTTGTTCATTGGTAGGTAGTAATTACTGGTAATGTAAATTAATGGTAGGTAGGTAGTATTAGTAGGTTACTTATATCTTATTTCAATTTCACAAACAAAGCGAATTTTAAAATAAATCATATGTTTAAATCGATCAAGCCGTATAGGCTACAAAGAGTATATATTGTAATATATAAATACATATTACAATGAATTCATCCACTTTTAAAATAACGCTCCTTCTACGAAGTTTGGTAAGATTTTACAAAACGATCTTATTTTTCACTTGCAGGAAGGTAATATTTTCACTGTACTCCCTAGTCCGTACTTTTTATTATGCTACTGCGATGTAGTTTTTAAGAGAAAATAGCATACACATATGTTCTCCAATTGATATGAAGTGGTTACAATGTCGTATAAATAGCTATACGTTCTTAAATAAGATGTACGGTTGTAAGGGGTGTCGAATAACATCATAAGACTTGAGACACCCAAGCCAACCTCGTCTGCACGCGGTGCAACCTGCTGAATAATGAACGAGGCGATGGCGAAAGCGGGGTGGTAGGGTTTTACAGCCTGACTGGGTCGCGACCACCATGTATATGGCGAAAAAGCCCGTCATAGTGATTTGCTTCTGCGAGTCACGTTTCGGGATCAGCCTGTGCATATCCAGCTTTTTGCAGGCCGGCATGGCAGCGGCGACCAGCGATGGATAGTGTGTCACTCGGACTGGGTGATCACCATTGTTTTTGGACTGTACTGTGCTTACCATCAGGCTTGGTGCAGTCATTTTGCCGTGCTACTATAAAAAAAAATAATCTAGGAGTCAGTTAATTATATTAAGATGAATCTGAGATGTAAATAACTGTAGATAGGTCTTTTTGCATAAAGAGAGAGAATGGTCTGGTTATTACACACCAAGAACATTGTATATAACCATGTTAAAATGCAGTTAATATCGCGTTTTAAAACTAAATTGTGCTGATAAAAGCTTCTAGGATATTTACGAAACACAATAGTTGTAAATGTCATATTTATGGAAAATATTTATGTTAAAAAGATGACCAACACAATTATTGGTAACTTGTTAAAAGTTAGTATGGTTTTTAATTCGTAGATGCTCCGATTGTACCAGCGGTCACCTTCAGTTCATCATCTTATAGCCTTCACGTGGATGTCACGCAGACCGGTCTTGTCGGGCATGTGCATGCTACAGCTGATAATGGAGAATCAGTACGATACTCAATTCAGCCTGACAGTGGTAAGTATTCATTATTTGAATAATCAGTGTTGTTTCTGTATATTAGATTGCACTGAAACATTTATTGTATTGTGCATGTCTCTTTTGTAAAATAATGAGGTAGCATAGATGAGTAAGACGCTGCATTTTTATTAACAAACTACCGTCTTCCCGCGACTTGGTTGGCTTGGATTAGTTTGGGCTAATGCTAACACGCAGCGGAAGCTCTCAAAAGTAAAAAAAAACTATTTTGAAACATTCTGCATTGGTGCTGCACTCCTATTGATCTTCGTGTGATGATATATAGCTTATAGCCTTCCTCGATAAATGATCTATCTAACACTAAAATTATTTATATATATTTTTTCTAATCGGACCAGTAGTTCCTGAGATTAGTGCGTTCAAGCAAACAAGCTCTTCAGATATAATATTAGTATAGATGACCTTAGACTAAACAAAAATAGTAGACAAAATAATGGTGTAAAGATGTCTAAATATCCGAATTCGTGTCATACATTTTATTTTGTCTTATTTACGGTGCTCAATAAAACAATATTTTATTATAAATACACCACATTCACAACTAGGAGAACCATATTGGATTTGTTTTCTCTATTTAAAATCTTAAATAGCCTTATTATAAGTTCATTTTTTATGGGACAGATACATATCCTACCTACCTATCTCATTACCTTGTAAGAGCAGTCGTTTACAAAGTCGTAAAACATTCTTCCTGCTAAAGTCACTACGTTGCCATCTAACAAATCTGGATAACACTCGTTCCTCTATCGAATGTGCCATAAATGAAATGATATCCGTTCAGAATGTGATATTTTGATTAGATTAGATTTATAATTTCATTTAGACGATGATTTCATTTAAATTGTTTGTTAATAATGACATTGTGAATATTAGTTCCAGTAGGTTGCAATCTTCAACTGTAGCAACTTCGCTATTTGAATCACTATTTCACTCTAGAACCTAAATGTCTATGATAACCAGTTTTGTGAAATAAATATAAAGAACACACGATTAATAACTAATAGTTTCCTGAGCTGATAATATTTTATTAATTATAAGCTCATTATTATCATGAATGAGCTCAAAACATTTAGAATATGTGTTATATAGGAGCATCTATGAACATTATTTAAACAATTACTTTTTACATTGTTTGATATTTATTTATACAATTATTAATTTCACATTCAGCTATTACCACTCACATTAGCCACACGTTAATAAGAAACATGTAGTTATGTTATATGTACATATGTTATGTTTTAGTTCACTTTGCATGCCTTGTTATATAAAATAGCAATTATTAAAGAAAGCGTCACATAATTATTGCTGTTGATGTTGATATTTCTGTTGTATCATTATTTTGGTTTGGTTTCATCAACAAGCAAATATATCCCAGTGAAGCGTCGCACTATAGAAATGAGTATATTATTAGCAAAAATAATATTAAAGCGGCTTTATTTCAGCACACCTGTTAGAACGTATTTCTATAAATAATGCTGGGGAATTGCATTTATCCGCCCCAGTAAATAGCGGAGTCTACACGTTCCAAGTCGTCGCAACTACTGTTATCACTCAAGCTACTGCCACAGCTACGGTATTTATTTTCTTTTGTTGCCTAGCTTCAAAAGTAGCTTTTCAATCTCTTTTATGGGAAATATAATAATAATATCCTACATTACTAATATTAGTTTACCATATATTCAATGCCATATAGTTAATTTAATTTAGACAAGTTTAAATCAATCATCAAATGTATGTAAGCTCATCACTTCATTATTTCACAATTTTTTTGTTGTGTTTGAATTGTCAAAAGAAGGTTTTTCATAATATAAAATGTTTGGAAAATTGTACGGAAGAGACAAAAGTCTGGTTTAAAAAATAAACATATAGAAAAGTGAGTGAGTGAGACAGTAGCCATTTCATTTTATTATATGGTCGTCATGTAATGGGACTATTTGATCTCATTTAGGTCGTTAGTAAACCCGTGCGAAACCGGGACGAATAACTAGTAGTTACTATAGTATATCTACAATAATTGTTAAAGTTTTGAACCCCATATGCGTGGAGCTTCCATATGTAGATTGAAATGTAATATTTCTTTACTAGAACAATAATTTTCTTTTTTATTCACTTTCACAGGTACAACTGACTGTCCAGTCCGTTACAATATGTGGAGACGATATTGTTGTACCACCGTTAATAGTCTTAGATAGAGACGAAGAAGAACCACATCATAATTTAGTGGTTTTAAACACAACACAGTACCCTAACTGCCAATACGTACTGACTAACCGCTGGCCTACCGACCAATCATGGTTATACGTTGACGAAAACGGACTTCATGCGAGAGCAATTGATAGAGAGCACGAATCCATTGCTTTTATGGCTCTATCTCAAGTACAAGTGGAACTTAACTTACAATGCGACAGTGATAGAACACGTTCTAAGCGTTCCACAAGTAACAGACCAGAATGGTTAGGTCCATATGATTACGGCACTAGTAACTGGATACTCTCAGATAGCATTACGTATAATTCCAGAAGAAGCTTTGTCAATCTAATTGTGAACGATATCAATGATAATGCTCCTGTTTTTATTGGAAAAGAAAATGAACCAATCGCTGTCGGATACCCGATACTTGAAATAGAAGAGAGAGTAATGCCTCGCTCCTTAGCGGAATTGCAGGTTTGTAAAGCTTTATAAATAAAAATCAACTGTTAAATGTATATTTAGCTCCGTTCCTTCGGCATGAAACCCTTGAGTAAGTTGCTAACGTGATACAGTAATACTGAATTAAGATACAATTCAATCACCAGCTAACACAGATGCACACGTGCACTCACACATAGTATATAGCATGCGCACCGCCGAAGTGGCTTTCTGTTACTCTGGGGAACCCCGAAGGGTCTTCGAGAACCTTTAGAGTTTTCGTTCAGATCCAGCTAACAACAGTAAAGATACAATGCACGTACCTCGTGATCTTCTCTCTGTTCCAGCTGGCCGCTGAGCTTCCACGAATGTTGGATAATGATTCTTGTTTTTATGATGATATTTGTTTCAGCTGCTCATTATAATATGATCGCCTCGATCGTTCGATGGAGAACAGAAGAATGAATGACATTTTGTTCTTTTTCGTTGACGTTCACGTGCATGACTACCAAAAAGTTGGAGTCTCGATACTATTAATTAACTGAGATCTGAACGTCAACAATCGATTTATATAAAAAGGTTCTATCGCATAATGATGACGATACATAGAAGGTACACATAAAGTGGAAGGGTTTTATTTTTTTCTCTTATCGAACTGAGTTAGTTTAGATTAACTTAATGCCTGATACGAAATACATATGTGAGTTACCGAGGTACACATGCTTGGTACAGATGTTTATCTCACTAATTCATATATATATAGCTTAGGTTGGTTGGACTCGCAATGTTGCGTAACCGAGGCAACAGCCCAAGCCGAACTGTGCCGTGCCCCTTTGAACTAGTCGCTAAATAAAATGGGTTGAGTGCCTTAAGCACTCGTTTTAGTAGTCCGGTGAAGGTGTAAAGGCCTGTCAGGCCAATAGCGTAGTCAGTTCGAGGGAAACAAAATTATGATTTGATTTTATTACATGGGCGTAATATAAACGGAAGGTTTAAGAATAAATAAGAATATTTCTTTATTAATTCACCCGTATGAAGAAGCCAAGGCGGGAGGGGTTCATTTCAAATCTATTTATTCATAACGTATTGTTTTCTCTACATTTATATATACAGTACTATATGTCAATAATAATGCGTTATCTTAAATTACTTCAAATTCTTAGACTGCCTGTACCTACACATCTAATTTAAATAACATCATATATTTACTACGACATGTACCTCATACATCATTCTGTATTTTATTTGTTTAGGTCTGTAATACCACCCACAATTGTGTCTAGTACATCATGATAAAAGTCTTTACTCTTGTGGAAGCAGTCTACTCCTACTCCTTTACGTATGTGTATACTTCTATATTATATATTACATTACTTAGAAACCATTGTTCCGGATTTTCCAAATATAGGTATATTGTTATTAGATGTATTGTGATAAACGTGCTTAATTTTTTTTAAATTACTCGAATACCCAAACCCACCTTCCATATCTAAAAGTATAATATAAAGAGAGCTATTTTTTATTCTGCATAAAATCAGATCTTATTTCAGATACAACGAATGTTACTGATTCTAGCTTCCTAACTAATATTGTAAATGCGAATATGATTTTGTTTGTTTGTTTGCCTCAACTATTAAACCGATCGTCATGAAATTTTCCATACACGTGGTCCCCTGACAGTATCCCTATACAGAAAAGGACATAGGGTACCCCATTCATCCATAAAAAAGTATTGCTTCCGAGCGATATACCAAATCTACATTAACGTGAGCTCAGCGATGTGCACAAATTAATTACTTATTTCTTATTTACTTCTTAATTACTACTTACTTACTACTTTCTTACTACTTTACTTACTACTTACTTACTACTTACTTACTACTTACATACTACTTACTTACTACGCTTATTAGTTTAATGTGCTCAATGTGTTTTGGCTCAAAAAATGTAGAACGACACTACTTAGAATAGTATAATTCTTACTTACGCCTCTATGCTTCTCAGGTGCAAGTATTAAGAATCCAGTGAAGAACGAATGTGCTCATGAAATAGTATAAATATTTGTATCGGTTACAGGCTACTGACGCAGATGTGGGTATAAATGCAGCACTCCTGTATTGGAGTTCTGCAACCGAACTAGCAGTTGCACCGTCTACTGGTTTCGTACATGTTCGCGATGGAGCTCAGCTAGAACAAGACGCTCGTTTTACTGTACACGCCACTGACCGCAACGGAGAAGGACTTACAGGGTCTATAGAACTGATAGTAAGTAATATTTTACGATATTACATTATATTTATGTATATTAACATGCTATGTTTATATATAAGTCTAATCTATAATGAAAATACGGTCCATTTAAAACGCGCTCTGTAAGAAGTTCGCTCTATCAAAAGTTATTATAATTTTAATGACGACCTGACTTAAGTACGAGAGAAAAGTACAGTGAATGAACTTAATACATTCAGATGAATTTATTAATTACTGTTTTTTACATAAATTTCCACGCGTACGAAGTCGCACGCACAACAAGTAATTAATAATTTCTTAGGTGCATGATAGTGGCAGTTATAAATTATACGTTATTTATTTGGAAATTCAACAGCTTACATGTGTTTTTTTATAAAATAACTTATAATATCTCATAATTATAGCCAAAACAGCATATAAATATATAAACATAACACATAAAACATATAAAGCATAAACAGCAATATTAAATTATACGTTATTTATTTGGAAATTCAACAGCTTACATGTGTTTTTTTATAAAATAACTTATAATATCTCATAATTATAGCCAAAACAGCATATAAATATATAAACATAACACATAAAACATATAAAGCATAAACAGCAATATAGCA